>JADRCD010146977.1:13373-31722 GCA_019843815.1 Montemys delectorum | reverse complement strand
TGTGTGTGTGTGTGTGTGTGTGTGTGTGTGTGTGTGTGTGTGTGTGCGCCCTGTCCTTGAAGCTAGAAAAACCTCACCAGATTCGGTCCTCAATCATTGACTTTCTGCTCTTGAGAAACTTGAGCCGGAAGGAACTTCTTTCCTCTATACATTACTCAGTTGCGGGTACTCTGTTATAGTAATAGGAAATGGACTAAGACATCAGTCATGTCTGGCTGTGAAGAAAGAAACCGCAAGACAGGCTAAAATGCAAATAATGAGACAGAGTAAACATGAGCCAGACTCAGCTTTAACAGGGATGTTGGCTCTAACAGCCTAGGGGTTTAAAACTATAATGAATGTGCTAGGGCTCTAATGGCAAGGTCGGCAGCTTGTAAGAACAGATGAGCAGTGTGTGAGAGGAGATGGAACAGCAAATGCACACAGCAAAACCACCTAACAGAGGCAAGGAACGCCTGTGGTGGACACAGCAAAGGCAAGTCTCCGAGTGAAGGGTACACCAGGAGAAACCGCCAACCCTGAAAATCTGGGAGGAGGATTCGGGATAAAGAGGTGAGATTTAAAACAACGAAACAGCCAGGTATGACGCACACCTTCAATCTCAGCACCCCAGAGGCAGAGGCAGGAGGATCTCTATGAGTTTAGGTCACCCTGATCTACAGAGTGAGTTCCAGGGCAGACAAGGATACACAGTAAGACCCTGTCTGGAACTCCCCACTAAAAATAGCACTATGAGACAAGTACAGTGGGCTGCTAGCATGTGTGACGGGAATACCAGGAGGACACAGAGGGGAGGAGGTATTTGAAACAATGGGAGTGAGAATTACGGCAAGATAACATCAGACACAAAACCACAGATCCAGGAAGCTCAAGGAGTTTCAAGCGGGATAAATGCCCCCAAAGAACACATTTTTATTTATTTTTTATTTTTTTAAAGGTTTATTTATTATTATATCTAAGTACACTATAGCTATCTTCAGACACCCCAGAAGAGATCAGATCTTATTACAGATGGTTGTGAGCCACCATGTGGTTGCTGGGATTTGAACTCAGGACCTTCAGAAGAACAGTCAATGCTCATAAGCATTGAGCTATCTCTCCAGCCCCCAAAGAACACATTTTTAAATATCAGGAAGTGGAAGACAAAGAAACACTCCTGAAAGAAGAGCAAATATTAAGAATTCCTTCTGACTGCTCAGGGACTGAGCAAGCAAGGAAGGGAGTGGAGAGGGCTCTTTCCAGGACTGAGAGAAAGCAGTCTGTTAACCTGAAGTCCTGCACCTGCTGAAATCACCTTCCCAAAGGGAAGGAACAACTCCTTTCTGGTAAACAGAAATCAAGGGCATTTGTCACCAGCAAAACTGCCTTACAAGAAGCCGTAAGAAAGCTGAGCCAAGCACGGTAGCACTCAAGCATGTTAACCCCAAATAAGTGTTACTAGAAGGCCAAGCATGGTGGCACACGCCTTTAATCCCAGCACTTGGGAGGCAGAGGCAGGTGAATTCCAGGCCAGCCTGGGCTACATGTTTAAAAAAAAAAGTATTACTAGAACTTTAAAATGACCTAATGAGGAGCTATATTTTACTATGGAAATAAGTTTCTCTTTGGGTTCTTAGTCTTGATAGTAAAATAATGTAAAATAGTGTGGTGGTTTGATTATGCTTGACCCATGGGAAGTGGCACTGTTAGGAGGTGTGGCCTTAAAGGAGTAGATGTGGCCTTGCTGGAGGAAGTGTGTCACTGTAGGGGTGGGCTTTGAGGTCCTATGCTCAAGTTCCCCCGAGGGCAGAGGAGACCCTGAGGGAAAAAGTCTTTTCATGGCTGCCTTCGATCAAGATGTAGAACTCTCGGCTCTTCCAGGATCATATCTACCTGGACACTGCCGGCTTCCTACCATGATGACTATGGACTGAACCTCTGAAACTGTAAGCTAGTTCCAGTTAAATAGTTTCCTTATAAGACTGGCCTTGGTCATGGTGTCTATTCTCAGCAATAAAACCAAAACTAAGTTCACCCTTAGAGAACTTCATGCTTGGGGGGTAGGAGTGGGGCGCTTAATTGGAGTTAATGCTCTTTTCCTCTCTGATTAACTCCTCTCAGCTTTGGCCAATGTCTTGGTTACTTTTCTATTCTGTGATAAGACACCATGACCCAGGCAACTTATAAAAAAGTGTATAATTTGGGCTTACAGTTTCAGAGGATTAGAGTACATGATGGCAGAGCAAAGGCATCCTGGCAGGAGCAGCTGGGAGCTCACGTGTTGATCTGCAGGAGGGAGGGAGGGAGGAAGAAAGGGAGGAAGGGGGAGAAAGAGAGAGAGATAGAGAAAGAGAGAATGCACTCGAGAGTGAGCACTGGGAATCATAGACTCTTTTGAAACTTCGAAAACAGCTCCCAGTGACAGTGGCACACCTTCTCCAACAAGGCCACACCTCCTAATCCTTCCCAAACAATTCTATCAACTGGGAATCGAGGATTCAGATATAAGAGCCTATGGAAGCCATCCTTATTCCCCTCGCCACAGCTATGGCATCCTGCCTAGAGAACGCTGGTCTTAGTTTCGGTTTGTGGTGGTTTGGGAAATGTCCCCCATAAGTGTGTGCATTTGAATACTTGTCCCCAGTGGGCAGTACTATCTGGGGAGGCTTTGGAGATTTGTCCTTGATGAAGGAAGAATGTTACTGGAGGTGGGATTGAGATATTATAACTTCACCTCACTTCCACTTCACTCTCTGGACTTCGTGCTCAAAGTTAAGGATGTGAGCTCTCGGCCGCCCGTTCCTGCCCACTCTGCCTGCAGCTTAAGGCCTTGCCCCTTGAGACGGACTCTCATCCCTCTGGCGAGTAAGCCAGAATAAGCTTTCGTTCATAAGGTGCTTCTGGTCTTGGTGTTTTGTCACAGCAACAAGAAAGATAGATAATACAGGTTTTCTCTCTCACATACCTGCTGAATGGCATGTCAGGGACTTCTGACGCCAAGGTAAGGGAGGTGTGGGAATGTGAGACAGGCAGAAGGCAGGCAATGAAGGGTGCTTGCAGAGCCAGTAGCAGGTGATGGTTGGGTGTGGGCTATGGGAGTGCTAGCCTTTGTCCAGGGTGGAGCACATCCAAGAGTTCCAAGGCTGGAGTTCCCACGCACAGCTCCTGTCCGTCATTATTGAGTGCTCTTCCAAGGAGTATTCATTCCTGGTGCTCCATGCCTAGCTAGTGACCAGAGGTATGTGTAGGAGCTGGCAGTGGGAGTGTGGGCCTTGGGGTTTGAGGTGGGACAAGGAGTGGGTAGGCACAGCAGGAGTTCTGTGGCTGCTGCAGTTGTAAGCCTAATGGTGGGGGGTAAGGGGGGTACATCATGTTCCTGGTGAGCACCTTTCATCACAATGGGGAGGCATGTGTCATGAGTGGTTTTTGTTTGTTTGTTTGTTTGTTTTTTGTTTTGGCTACAAAGGAAAGGACAAATGGGCTTAAAGAGGGAGTAGTGCCCTTGCCAGGTCAAGGGTTTGGTGACATGTGAGTACTTGCGCCGGGATTGTGGGTCGCTGTTGGCATTTATTCTCCCCTGCAGCCCGTTCATAGTGTCTGGGTGGTGTGGCAGTGACAGGAGAGCTGAGATGGTGTGGGTAGAGCACAGGCTGCTGCAGGCTAACTCAGAGGTCAGCTCCTTTGCCTTGCCACCTTTGTCCCCACTGAAGACAATGGGCAGTTAAACATGCTACAGTTCAGCACTTCCTGGGTGGCCTTTGTTTATCACCAGCTGTGACTGTAAACCGTTAGTCCTGTAGAATAGGATCCTGCACATACAGCGTAGATATCCTTGAACACACCATGTTTTTACATGGCGATAGCTGCTTCCAATTTAGATTGCATAGTTTGTTTTTCCCCTGCCCTAGAGGAAGAATAGGATCTGTGCTGTGTCCATCTCAAATTGGTTTCTAGTTGGCTGGGATTATGGGGACTATTTCCAAAGCACGGGCTACAAAAGGCTTCCAAATGCCTGCACACATTCACCTGCCAGGTGGATGAAAAGAACAGCGCGCTGGCTAGGAGCCTTGCCCTTCAATTTGACCTTGCAGTGTAATCTGTGTCCTTGACACTGACAGTCAGAGAATGTGGTGGGAGAGGGTGACATGGCCTGTTAGCTCACACCTACATAACCTGACCACGCCCACATGACACAAAGACCAGCAGGAATGGCACCAACAGCTTACCACGTGTGTTTCTTCTTGTGCGGTCTGAGCTGAGTGTGCCGTGCTAAGTGGGTTAATTTTCTCCAGTAAAAGTAAGAAACACACCAGTGGGGTCTTCTACTAATTTTGACAGATTTGCCCCCCACCCCATTAAGTGTTTTTGTTTTATTATATGAAAGTTTAAAAGAGGGCTGGTGAGATGGCTCGGTGGTTAAGAGCACTGACTGCTCTTCCAGAGTTCAATTCCCAACAACTACATGGTGACTCACAACCATCTGCAATGTGATCTGATGCCTTCTTCTGGTATGTTTGAAGACAACTACAGTGTACTTGTATACATTAAATAAATAAATAAATCTTAAAAAAAAAGAAAGTTTAAAAGAATGTGTTATTATAACATAGAAGAGTGAACAATTTTACCATAAGATTCAAAGAAAAGACGGTGGGGGTCTGAAGCTCAGTGGTTACAACATGCTCTTGTGGAAGACATAGGTCTGTTTGAAGCATTTTTATCAGTTGGCTCACAACTGCCTATAAGCCCAGCTCCAGGGATCCAATGCCTCTGACCTCTGTGGGCGTCTGAACTCACACGCACACACCCGCATACAAACACACTTCATCATTTTTCTCAATCTCTCTCTCAATCTATCTCTCTCTCTCTCTCTCTCTCTCTCTCTCTCTCTCTCTCTCTCTCTCTCATAAATTAAGATTAAGATTGGAAGTTGTTTTAAAAAAATTAATCCAAGTGGCAGCTAAGAAGTTATCTGTAGACCATTGCATGGCCACTACAGTAAACCAGAGTGTGGTGCTGGATCTAGTCTGGTTTGGTTTTTGGCATCTTGTGCTCAGGTTTTGGAAGGGTTCCCTCCGTAAGGCACAGATCTGTGTGGATCCTGTATGTTGTCGGTAGGTAAGGCACAGATCTGTGTGGATCCTGTGTGTTGTCGGTAGGTAAGGCATGTGTTGTCAGACTCACATTGACTGCCTGAAGCTCTAGATTCAGTCCCGAGCACAGCAGATGAGCAAAGCAGCTTGCAATATCCCAGTCATATATATTGGGGTTTTTTCTACCTTTATAATTATTTCCTTATAGCTAAGTATAATGACATAAATCTATAATCCCAGAGCTGAGCACTCAGAGATAGGAGGATCATTTCAAGTTTGAGGCCAGCTTGGTTTACATAGCGAGTTCCAGACCAGCTAGGGCTATGTGGAGACACTATATCCAAGAAAGAGGTTACCTCAGTGGACTGAGAAATAGCTCAGTATTTGTCATACGAGCAGGAAGCTCTGAGGGTGAGTTTCTGGGACCCACATAAAAGCAGGACAGGATGATAACCCCAGAGCTTTTTTGTAGGGCCATAGGCAGGTAAGACCTGGGGATCCTGGGCCAGCCGTTTTGGCTAATCAGTGAGTTCCAATTTCACTGGAAGACCCCCATTAGATAATTAATATGGAGACACTAATAAAATGCCCACATCGCCCTCTGGCCTCCACATGCAGGATTACCTTGGCAGAGACACAGAAGTTCTCAGGGTCTTTGGAGTTCATGCTGAGATTTTAATTGACTTGTAGTAAGGTGCCTGTCGTAGTTTCAGTCAATGTTAAGAGCTCTGTCTCCTCATGGGAGACTCAGCAGAACCCAATGTGGTGGGGAATCTCAGATCATCACCCTCGTCCTTCGAGTCCTTCTGGAAGTCACCTCTGTGGGAACTAGCCTAGTCCCATGGGACTGGCTTTAATCACTCCATAAGGTAGACCCTTCCTGACCTAACACCTAAAGGTCACACCACCTCTAGCAGGTGTCTTGGTTGCCCTCTCACATTAGGGATCACGTTTCAGTGAGATTTATTTTTTAGGAGACAAATTAAATTCAGACCATAGCATCCCTTGAAGTCATCCACTATAATCAAAATACAGGGCTTTCCTCCACCCTAAAAGCTCCCCTGTCCCTTTGCAATCTGATTCAGTATGTGTCCATGCACATAATGCGCCTGTCCAAACACAGGAATATTTGTTTATTTCATGTGTGCATGTGGTTCGTGTACATAGATGTGCACAGAGCTGTGGAGGCCAGGGTTAAACAGGAAACACCCTTCCGTGATTTCTCTCTACCTTTTTTCTTGGCTCTTTAAGTGAAATTTTAGGGTCCCCCCTGCCTTGACTTTGACTGTCTGGGCCCAGCTTTTTTTTTTTTTTTTTTTGCTTTTATGTTAGTCTGGGGCTCTTACACTTACATGGTAGGTATTTTACTGAGCATATCCCCAGATCCTCAGGAATAGTTTAACCAAATCAAAACACTGTTTATTATATAACAGGCCTTTTGGATTCCCAAATGAACCTCAGTTGACTTTAACACATAGCCCTCAGGGTACACCCCAAAGTCCTCTCACTGGGCCATCAAGCACAGAGTCCTGCCTCCTTTTTGAAAGCGTGCCAAGGGACCCACAACTGCCAAACCTCCAGCAGAGGCTAACGAGCAAGCCTGTAAGTGGTCGTAAGACCCTGAGCCTGCACCACAGATTCAGCTGTAACTTGTAAACAAAAAGAAGCCATGGAGAATTATGACCCAGGAGATGATAGAGCCATGTTAATACCTTAGGGAAAAAACACTCGTGGAAATTGGGTCCAGATTAGACAGGATAGGCCATGGCTTACGCGTGGGAGCAGGGAGGGCCTGAAAAGCTGAACTTGCAGCCTCTCAGCATGAAACAGGGCAGCAGAAGCATCGCTGGAAACAGTAAGTGACTGAAAGGGGACAATCTCGGGCTTCTTTCAAAATCTAGTGCTGGGTGAATAAACTATACCTAATTTATGGGTGATTCGATTGTTCTTCTGAGAAAACATAAGATCTGGGGCCAGCAAGATCCTCAGCAGGTCAGGGCATCTGCCGCTGACCTGATGACCTGAATTTGATCCCTGAGCCCTACATACTAGAAGAAGAGAATGAGACCCACAGGTGTCTTCCGTGCTCCACACATGTGCAGTGGTGCCCACTCCTGCACACATACAGACACACAAGATGGATGTTTCTTAAAAAGAAGACATAGGCTGGGCAGTGATAGCACACGCCTTTAATCCCAGCAGCATTGAAGAGGCAGAAGCAGGCAGATCTCTTGTGAGTTCGAGGCCAGCCTGGTCTACAGAGTGAGTTCCAGGACAGCCAGGAATACACAGAGAAACCCTGTCTCAAAAAAAGAATAAAAGAAAGGAGGGAAGAAGCGGGGTTGTGGGAGGAAGAAGGGAAGGGAAAGAAAAGAAAAGAAAAGAAGCCAGAATCGGTGGTACACACCTTTAATCCTAGCACTCAAGAGGCAGGTGGCCCTTCAAGTTTGAGGCCAGCCTGGTCTATATAGCAAGTTACTTGCCAGCCAGGGCTACGTAATGAAACCTTTCACCAAAATAAGGAAAACGTGAGCAGCGGAGAGATGCCTTAGTGGCTAAGACCACTTGCTGTGTAAGAGTGAGAACCGGAGTTTGAATCCCAACACCTGTGTAAAACGATAGATGGTCAGACATGCATGTTACTCCAGTGACACATGACTGGTCACACGTGCCTGTCACCCCAGTGCTATCAACTGGAGGGTTGCTGGGACTTGCCGGCCTCTAGCTTCGCTCTCTTGATGCAGTGAGGGACCTTGTCTCAATAAGGTGAACAGTGACAGACCAGGACACTGCATGTACTGCAGTACATGTACGTAGGTTCCTGCGCATGTACCCATACACCACATCCTACACACACATACACGACAATTCTAATGAGGATAAAACTGTATTTGAAAGTTCCCGTGAGGCTGATGTGACGGTACCAGCCTGTGACCTAACATTTGGCCATCAGAGACAAGAGGATCAGGGTCATCCTTAGCTGTATAGAATTCAAGGCTAGTGTAGGCTACATGAGAACCTGCCTCATATAAAAATGAAACAAATTTCCTGGAAGTCAGTCAGAACTATTTTCCTTTATGTAAAGATCAATATTTGAATCATTAATACCTGAGCCATCTTTTTTTTTTTTCAAAATTGTATCACTAGGCAAACTGAGAATATAGCTTCCATTCTATGATGTAATAAAATAAAGCAGGTTTGACAGGCATGGGATGCTATGTGCTGTCATTTGAATGTGTCCCCCAAAGAGTGTGTGCTGGGAGCCTGCTTTCTGGTGTTACCATATTCAGTGTGGACAGAACCTGTAATGTATGCAGGGGTCATACATAAATCCCAGGTTTATTGTTTAGCCAGTCAGGTAATGCCTTTTATGGAGACTATGAATTCAGGTGAGTGAAGGTTTGGAAGGAAAAATATTTATTAGGCATGTGTTGGGTTGAGATGTCGTGGAGAATTGAGTGTATGGACCCAGAGATTTGGATTGAACCATTCATTAGCATTGAGTGATACTTGACTTAAAATAGATTCAGGGTCTGGAAATCTGGCTCAGGAGCAAAAAGCACGTGCAGAGAAGCACTTGCAGAGAAGCTATTACCATATATTTGATCATCCGGTGAACCCTGAGATTGTATTTCCTGAAAAAACTTTCTAGCTGTGGCATGGCTTAGCCCTTCACACACACCTTTAACCCCTCTGGCTGTAATATAAACAAGCCCCTGGCTCGAACCTTTAATCTAAACAATGAAGGTAAAGTTAGTTTGTAGAAGCACCCATGCTTGAAAGTGATGTCTAATTGAGTGGCAGATGAAGTGATGAATCAGAGAAGGATTTGAGAGAATAGGAAAGGGAAGCTACTTAAAAGAGCAGTGCAGAGAGAAAGAAGGAGGGGGGGGATGCAGTTCTATCGGGACAGTTGCGGAGAGATAGGTTACAGAGAGAGAGAGAACAAGCTAGACACAGGTGAAGATGGAACAAGCCAGAGAGTGATCAGGAGCTAGAAGATTAGAATGGATTGCGGAGCTAGTTTGAGGCCAGGCAGAGCAATTCAGGAGAGGCCAAGCGAGAGAAGCCAAACTGAGTCAGTCAGATTAGAGAGGAGTATGAGCCCGAATAGCTGAGTTGAACCAGCCAGCCAGAGATCAGAAAGAACTAGAAAGGGTAAGCTTATTCAGCAGTAAGTCTCAGAGGCAGAGAACATTCTAGGCCTAGATTAGACTGTAGGGAGGCTGGAAGCTTCCAGGACTAAGCCTAGGTTAGCAGAAGGCAGCAGTAAGCATCAGAGGTGACAGTTACCTCAGGAGAATAAAAGTGGCTTTTACGAGAGGTCCAAGCTTGGTTCCCAGCACTCCCTTCAAGCAGTTCACAACTGCTTGTAACTCCAGCTCCAGGGGGATTTCGACAGCTCTGCATCCTTGGGCTCCACCCACACTCACATGCACACACCTACACACAGACCCATGGAAATACACATAATTTAAAATGATAAAAAGAAATCTTTAAACAAAAAAACAAAAGGAAGGGGCTGGCGAAATGGCTCAGCGGGTAAGAGCACTGACTGCTCTTCCGAAGGTCCAGAGTTTGGATCCCAGCAACCACATGGTGGCTCACAACCACCCGTAATGAGATCTGACGCCCTCTTCTGGTGCGTCTGAAGACAGCTACAGTGAATTACGCCAAAGCAAGAGGGGCGGCAGAGGTCCTTAGTTCAATTCCTAGCAGCCACACACATGATAGCTCACGGCCATTTGTACACCTACAGTGTACTCATACACATAAAAATAAAATTAAATTAAAAAAAAAAAAGGAAGAGATAGATCCAGAACCTTCCAGTAGCACTGCTGGGAACACAAAGGCGAGTCCTGGCTCTGTCTGTCTGTCTCTCTGGCATCTCTGACACCTAGACAAGAGGAAGACCTCCCGGTTTGGGTTCCACTAGACCAGACACTTGTCTTTTCAAAGCAGCCATCACGGGGCCGGGGACATGACTCAGTGGGTAAAATGCTTCCTACACAAGCACCAGAACCTGAATGTTGACCTCCAGGACCCACATGAAGAAAGATGGCTGCAGCAGCCTCCTCTGTACCCTGGCCGCGAGGACATGCAGGTAGATCCTGGGGGTTCGCTGGCTGGTTGGCCTGCATGAAACAGTGAGCTCTGGGTTCAGGGCGATATCCTGTCTCAAAATTAATTAAGTAATAAATTAGAAATAATGTGGAATTGGGTGTGGTCACTGTGCCTTAGTCTCAGCACCTTTGAGATAGAGGCAGGGGGATCGCTGTGAGTTTGAGGCCAGCCTTGTCTATATAGAGACCCTGTCTCAAACAATAAAAAATAATTCGGAGAGAGCAATTGAGGAAGATACCCAATGTCAACGTCTGGCCTGCGTGTGTGTGTGTGTGTGTGTGTGTGTGTGTGTGTGTGTGCTCTCCCCAGTGAAGAACAATTGAGGAAGACACCCAATGTCAACTTCTGGCCTACACATACACACACACTCACACACCAAAACAAAACACTATCACACCTCTAAGAATTGCCCATAGCTCACTCTTCCTGCCCGGCTGCAAGCCTGTGAAACCTGCACCAAGGTTTGTTCACTGCTGTCTCCTCCCAGCTTAGAGGTACATGTCTTAGATGGACACTGCATACTTACACACCTGTCACCTAACCATGTCACAACCACCCATGATGACTGGGACCCTTCTGCACAGAGACAGAAGCACCAAGTAGCCTCAGACACCGAGTGGGGCGAAGGGTGAGAGGGGCACAGGACGACCCAGTAGCGCCTGTATGGAGTTCCTTTGGGCAAGCCCTCAGAGGCAAGCTTCCCAATCAGACAGGGAGGGAGGAGCTTCCCAGCTAGACACAGCGCATGCGTGGAAGGACACGGAAGACTGAGTGGTTGGCTGTGGCCTGGTGAAGACTGGGACTAAGGAGACTGTAGTCCCTGGGGACACTGGAGGCTTGAAGCCCCCATCGGGAGGGGCCAGACTTTGCTCATTATGAAACAGGCAGCGAATGAACGTTCTAAAGCAGGCTAGCTTCAGATCCAATTGCATTTTTAGGAAGTAACGTCTAGGGATGAGTTCGTGGTGAACCCTGTTCCCCCCTACACACATACACACATGCATATCTGGCGAGTACATAGGTGACTCTTGTGGGTCACTCCAAGACCACACTGGCAAAGTGGTGAGTCAGATGAAAATCTGTGTCAGGTTAAAGCTGGTGTCCCGGCAGGTACCTAAGGAGGTGGGGACAGAGGACACGGCCACCCAGTTAAGAAGCTGAAGGAGGTTTCAGGGTCTTTCCCATTGATCCAGGAGCATCAGGGATTTAAAAACAAAGCCTACAGCCACACAAAGCTTTGAAGCCCTGCCTCTTGCCTGCGTGAACAATTGGATGTGAGCAGGAAGCTGGGGATGCAGCCTTGCCAGTGCACTGTCAGCAGAAGCGGCCTTGCCCTGCCTGGAAGCCCTGCCTAGGCTTTGGCCCCGGCTTGTGTAGGTTATGTAATATAACAGTTCTAAGACAATTCTCGCTGTACTCCGGAGAAGGTTTTGTAGGGACGCATTGGAAAAGTTAGGGGACTTTTTTTTCTTCGTCTTCTATGAACTCAATAGTGTATTTCCCAAACACTTCTGGCTAGCAGTGAGTAAACAAGCGGCTCCTAAACTAGATGGGAAAGCTCCAAATGTCAGATGTCCCTCGCGCATCCCTGCTTGCCTTTAAAGTCTGTACAAATGCGTGTGGACGGGCTGGACTCGAAGAATAATATTTTTGCACAGACTTACATGGACAGATAAAGCCCCAGGGGAGGGGGGGAAGCTTCATTAAAAAGGAAACACAGATCCCCTGCAGGGTGGTCCCCCTTTGCTCATTGGGGCTTCTTCATTTAGCTCTGAAAGCTCAGGATGCCGCTAGAGTTGAGCAAAAGAAATCACACGCATCTGTCCTGTGTCCACTCTGCAGGGTAGTTCTTGGTGCTCAAAGAGGAGGGGACACCAATACAATGCTACCAGGGATCGCCTGCGAGGTGCTTCTCCTCATTTATCAAGGATAATCCAGAACTTCTAGCTATTGCCACCCTCAGAAGAGCCCATCAGAAGCTCTGGAGAGACCCTGAGTTCCCATCAGACCTCTCTGGGCCAGGCACATATTGCCTTCTGTCTGTGCTGTGTGTTGTGAGCCACATCTGATGACCGTAGACACTCTGGAAGGCAGGTGATTTCTTTTATTTTGTTTCGTTTGGTTTGGTTTGGTTTTTGAGACCGGGTCTCCCTATGTACCTTTGACTGGTCTGGAATTTGCTAAGTAGAACAGGCTGGCAGATCTGCCTGCTTCTGCAGGGCGGTTTCTCAGTAAGAGATCAGCACATGGGGTGGGATGGGGGTGGGGGGGGTGCATAGGCTTTCCATGTGTGTTAAGGAAGCTAATGTGAGCTCTAGGGAGCTGCCTGTGCTTGGTTTCTGGGGAGCCATCATAATGTGGTTGTTCCCCTTGGCAAGACCCTCAGTGGAAAAGTCTTGTCTTAAGAAGGTGGCTGAAAGAACTTCCCTGTGTGCTAAGTGTGTCACCATTGAGGAACATGAGGGAATGTATGGGCTTCCGTGCAGCCTGGCAGATCTCTCCTGTTTACGTTTACATGGGCTTGAGTGGCAGGAGAAAGCTACAGCCTTCCCATTTCTTCTCAAAGATGAAACAAAAAACACTTGGGACAAAGCTCAGGAGTAAAAGCCTTAGGGTGAAAAGATAGCACATTGGCTGGTTAAAAACACTGGCTGATCTTCCAGAGGACTCTGGTTCGGTTGTCAGCACCCACATGGTGGCTCACAGCCATTTACAGCTCCAGTTCCAGAGGATCCAAAGCCCTATGTTGTCCTCCACGGACAGCCAACAGGCACAGATATATATGAGCAAAACACCATACACATAAAAATAATTAATTTAAAAAAGAATAAGAGACTCCTGTCAAGGTCAGCTTGAGGGTTCTGGTTTCTTCCCTATTGTCGAAACTAAAGTTGTAGCTGGGTCTAAGAAGGCCCAGCTCTCTGTCACCTAGGCCACTTCAGGGGAAGGGTGGGCTAAGTAAGACCTGAGGAGTCCCTTTACCTTGTCTTCTAACTTCTATTCTGTATGCACACTCATGCATACAGAATAGACCTGTGGTTATTTATGTGAGTGAGTGTGTGTGTGTGTGTGTGTGTGTGTGTGTATGTGAGTGTGTATGTATGTCTGTGAGGAGCTGTGTATGCAGACTCATGTAGACCTGTGGTTGTTTGTGTGAGTGTGTGTGTATGTGAGTGTGTGTGCATGTGTGTGAGGAGCTGGGTATACACACTCATGTAGACCTGTGGTTATGTGTGTGAGAGTGTGTGTGTGTGTGAATGTGTATGAGGAACTGGGTATGCACATTCATGTAGACCTGAGGTTATGTGTGTGAGTATGTATGTATGTGTGTGATGAGCTGGGTATGCACACTCATGCAGACCTGTGGTTATGAGTGTGAGTGTGTGTGCACGTGTGTGAGGAGCTGGGTATGCACATTCATGCAGACCTGGGGTTACGTGTGTGAGTGTGTGTGCACGTGTGTGAGGAGCTGGGTATGCGCACTCATGCAGACCTGTGGTTACGTGTGTGAGTGTGTGTGCACGTGTGTGAGGAGCTGGAGATGGACTTACAGTCTTGTGCCTGCTGAGCAAATGCTCTAGCACAGAGTTACATTTTGAGTCCAGCATGTTTCTTAAAGATGGATTGATTAATTGATTTTCTAATTTGTTAGTTTTTAAAGTGGATTCTTAGAGTGTTGTCCAGGCTAGCTCTGAATAACTCTCCAGCTTCAGCTTCCTGGGTATCTGGGACTATAGGACCATACCACCATGCTTTTTTAAGATCGTGATTTTCGGGGGAGGGGGGAGGGGACAGGGGTTTGTTCTTGTTGTTTTTTGGGGTTTTGTTTTTGTTTTTTGTTTTTTGGGTTTTTTTTTTTTTTGGAGGGGAAACTGGGAAAGGAGAAATCATATGACATGTAAATAAAGAAAATATCTAATAAAAAAATAACAAGCCGCGCGGTGGTGGTGCACGCCTTTAATCCCAGCACTTGGGAGGCAGAGGCAGGCAGATTTCTGAGTTCGAGGCCAGCCTGGTCTACAGGGTGAGTTCCAGGACAGCCAGGGCTATACAGAGAAACCCTGTCTCAAAAACCCAAAAAAATAAAATAAAAAAATAAATAAATAAATAAATAAAACAAAAAGGGGCTGGTGAGATGGCTCAGCGGGGAAAAGCACCGACTGCTCTTCAGAAGTTTATGAGTTCAAATCCCAGCAACCACATGATAGCTCACAACCATCTGTAACGAGACCTGACGCCCTCTTCTGGTGCACCTGAAGACAGCTACAGTGTACTTACATATAATAAATAAATAAATCTTTAAAAAAAAAAAAAAAGAAAGAAAGAAAAAGAAAAGAAATAAACTTAAAAAAATAACAAAAAAAAGATAAGATCGTGATTTTTATATAACTTTAAAGATTTTATTTTTTTTTTTTTTTACTTAGGTGTGTGTGTATGAGCCTGTTCGAGATAATGTTTGTGTGTCATTTGTGTGCCTGGTACCTGTGAAGGCCAGAAGAGGATGTCAAAGCCCATGGAACTAGAGTTACAAGCAATAGTGAGTTGCCATGGGAATGCTGGAAACTGAACCCCTGTGCTATACAGGAGTAAGTGCTCTTAACTGCTGAGCAACTTCTGCAGCTGTGTATTTTAAAGAGCAGTCTTGCCTGGCAGTGGTGACTCACACATTTAATTCCAAACACAGGAGGCAGAGGCAAGTGGATCTCTTGAAATGGAGGCCAGCCAGGTCTACAGAGTGAATTCCAGGATGATCAGGACTACACAGAGAAACCCTGTCTCAATAAACACACAAACACAAACAAACCAGCCCTAAGGAGGAAGACGTGTTCCTAAAAACCGAACATTGTGAGAGCCAGGGGTGTAGCACCAAGCCCTGGCTCTGCCTCTAGCACTGCAGTCATATAAAAGTAAGAGTGAGTCCTGAGATTGCCCATCAAGTACAGTAACTGTCACTATTCAGGACACAGAGTATAGACGAGTCGGAGGGATTGTGGGTGCACAGTGCTGTTTGGTACACTGAGATGCGCTGGAGCAGAGCAGGGTCAGCTCCAGAGCCAGAAGGTCAAATGTGCCCAGAAGGGTCTGCGGATGCTGAATTGGAGGTGTCAGATCACCAAAAGGTAAGGCCAGGGATAAATGTACCCAATAATGATGGCAAAGAGTGCCGAGGCATGGGGACATACGAAGGTCAGCTGGTAGAGACATGGGAGGGATGAGGCGGCTCTCTCTGTGGCTCACATTGCCTATGCCTGCCGGAGAAGCCATTTCTTAGCATCATGGACTCAGGGACATCTCAGATATTTGAGGCATACCAGGGGCACAACGAACTTTGTACTCATTACATTTTGACATTAAAATGTAATTTCCTTCTTTATCCCTGATCGAGGCTTTCTAAATCCTTGGTTTGGTTGTGTGCTGTGGTGTGGTGTGGTGTGGTGCCGTATGGTCTGGTGTAGTGCGGTATGGTGTGGTTTGACAGTGCTTGCAGGGGGCGGGGGCCCAGGGCCTTCTCCATCCTAAGTGCTGTCATCACTGAGCCACATCAGCCTGATGACTCTGTCCTCCTCCTGATTAGGTTCATCGTGGACTTTGAATTGTGAGGGTTTCTTTATGTCATGGGAGTCTTGGGTACACTTATAGCCTGATGTTCTAAAGCTTTCAGCCACCCTCAAAACCCCTAGGTGCACTGTTCCCACTCTCTCTTGGGTTAGCGTCTGCAGGGGTAGGGTGCAGCTCAGAGGCTGCCATGTGGCCTCCGATGCACAAGACCCCGGTTTGATACCCAGCACTGAAGGAAAAAAAAAAATCAGTGTTTCCAAATAGTATTTTCCATTTACCCAAACTGGTATTGGTAGGAAAAGTTACAAGTTTTAAATTTATTCCAAATGGCAAAATAATGGTGTCAAGAATTGGAATGTGGGGGCTGGAAAGGTGGCTCAGTGGTTAAGAGCACTAACTTCTCTTCCAGAGGTCCTGAGTTCAATTCCCAGCAACCACATGGTGACTCACAACCATCTGTAATGGGATCCGATACCTTCTTCTGCAGTGTCTGAAGACAGTGACAGTGTACTCGTAAATAAAATAAATACATCTTTTTTAAAAAACTGGAATGTGAGGCTTTCGGACAGCTCTCTGTGACACAAACTGATGGCCACACGTTTCTCTTAATGAGGAGTCAGGGCCACGTGGACTTTGTGCCTATTGTCCTTGTTTCATTTCTGTCGCTGTGATAAAATACCCTGACAGAAAGTAAGCTAGGGGAGAAAGGGCTTGCTTCAGCTCACAGTCTGTCAGCAGGAAGTCCGGGCCACAGGAACCTAAAACTAGTCACACCACATCCCCAGTCCAAAACACAGAGAAGTATTTGCTTACTACGAAGCAGTCCAGGACCCAGACTTAGGGAATGGTGTTGCCTGCAGTGGGCTGGGTCTTCCCATATCGACTAATATAACCAAGCAATGCTCACAGACAGATCTGGTCTAGGCAGTGCTTCACTGAGACTCGCATCCCAAGTAGTTCTAAATTGTATCAAGTTAGTAGTTAACACTACCCATTACACCCGTGAACATTTCACATCTTTTTGAGGTGGCTCATCTTCATCCAAAAAGTCATAGCCATGACTCACTCCTGCAGGAGACAGATGATTCAACAACACTGTCCTAAACAGAGAGGGCGCCCTGAGAGTCTCCCCTCAGCCTAGGGGTGTCTTTGTTCAGGTCACTATTGCTGTGATGAAACCCCATGACCAAAGCAACTTGAGGAGGAAAAGGGTTGTGTGACTTCTGCTTCCATATCACAGTTCATCGTAAACAGAAGTCAAGGCAGGAACCCAAACAGGACAGGAACCTGGAGCAGGAGCTGATGCGGAGGCCATGGAGGGGTGCTGCTTACTGGCTTGCTCCTCGTGGATTGGTCAGCCTGCTTTGTTTTAGGACCCAGGATCACCAGTCCAGGGATGGCCCAGCCTACAATGGGCAAGGCCCTTCCCGTCCAATCAATAATTTTAAAAATGCTCTACAAGCTTGCCTACAGTCAGGTCTTATGGAGGCATTTTCTCTAGTGAGCTGCCCTCTTCTCTAATGACTATAGCCCTATATCAAGTTGACATAAACCTAGCCAGTACAAGGTGCATGCCTAATATGCACCCAGCACCCAAACCAAAAACTAATGAAAGAATCTACTTTGATCACTTTTCGTTGTTGTTGAGGCAGGGCCTCTATAAAGCCCTGGCTGTCCTGGAACTCACCTGATAGACCAGACCATCCTCAAACTAGGGTCAATATGCTTGCCTCTGCTCAAGTGCTAGGAGCCAGGTGTGTCCCGCCACTGCAGCTGGCCAAATCATACTGAAGAAAACAAAAATTTCTTTTAAATCAATTGTTTTGTTTCTGATCAAAGGTTTGGAGAAAGAACTAGAAGTTGCTGCTCAGCTCGACATTCAGTGTGAATTACATGCTAGCTTTTAAGTTTCAGAGATGAACAGTGGGATCCTCGATCATCCCAGAATGGGGTTAGAAATCTGTAGTCAGTGTTGCATCCGTCACCAAGAGCTAGGATTAGTAAGGAGGACAGCTACTTAGGCTGATGAGGAGACTCAAGGCCAGGCTGTGAGCTGTCACCAATTTGTAATTAATGTATGCTCCATGATTGGTGTATAAATGACACCTGGAAAGGCCTGTGAGATACAAACTCCCATGTGAGTGCATGTTCTCAGAGACCGTAGTAAGCAGTGCTTGATATTGCAGATCTTCCCCATACATTACCTTGAGATGAAGCGCTGCAGTGCTATGGATATTTGCTCAGTGTTGAGGGAGGATCTGTGTGTGTGTGTGTGTGTGTGTGTGTGTGTGTGTGTGTGTGAGGGAGGGTGGGTAACAGGCAAGGTGGGAGCATGACCTTTTGCCCTCCAAAGCTCAGGAGGCCCCAGTGAGTACTCCAGACCCTGGCAGTGCCTGGGCACTGGGCGAATCTTTTCTAGACATACAGGGCAGGCAGGGGTTAGAGGTTAATGAATGAGTTCACGCCCCACACTCAGGATCCTGTTTGACAGTGGTTTTATACATGAGATCTTAAATGGGGTCAAAATGGGACTTGCAAGTTGTACCCAAACTATCTCTCTCTCTCTCTCTCTCTCTCTCTCTCTCTCTCTCTCTCTC
>JADRCD010146977.1:0-13363 GCA_019843815.1 Montemys delectorum | reverse complement strand
TCTCTCTCTCTCTCTCTCTCTCTCTCTCTCTCTCTCTCTCTCTCTCTCTCTCTCTCTCTCTCTCTCTCTCTCCTACAATGGTGTGCAGAGGTGGCTGCCCCTCCATAGGAAAAGGGAAGAGTGAGAGGCTTTGGTCTCTGAGAGCAGGGCCATGCCTGGACTCGGTATATGTCTGAAGCAGGACCAAGGGGAAAGCAGGTGGGGGCGGACCTGGCTGCTTCTATTGTTCTCTAGTAATCCCTTAAAAAATAATTGCAGCCCCAGACCTCCGCCTCCAGCACATTTTCCACTTGATTAGAGGCCTTTGTGGGGTAGGCAGAGGGGCCTGCAGACATGGACATTATGCTGGGTCCTGCAATGTCCAGCTGGGACCTTTTCCATCAAAAGGGGATTTTAGTAAGACCATTATCAGGGGCTTAGAGGACAAAGGCCGCTGAGCTGCAAACCAGGGGCAGATTAGTGGTAGCAGCCTGTTTTGGGCCTGTAGAAGGGTGGGAAGGAGCTTGCAGCGACTTCAAGCAGGTGCCTTGATTTCTCTGCTAGTTCCTGGCGGATGAGGAAGTGGGGTGAGTGTAGCAGCAGGGGGCTGGGCTGGGAAGTGTCGTCTAGGATGTGTGAGGTAGGGCTGATGTCTGCTTAGGTTTCTGATTGTGTCCACCTCACCTGGAGTTCTCCACTGTGACAGCTCACAATTCACAAGGAGAAATCAAGGAAGGCCCACGTAGTGGGACAGTGGTGGCACACACCTTTAATCCCAGCACTCGGAAGGCAGAGGCAGGTGAATCTCTGTGAGTTTGTGGCCAGCCTGGTCTACAGAGCAAATTCCAGAGCTACACAGAGAAACCCTGTCTTCAGAGAGAGTGAGAGAGAGAGAGAGAGAGAGAGAGAGAGAGAGAGAGAGAGAGAGAGAGGGGAGAGAGAGAGAGAGAGACAGAGGGGGGGGGGGGGCGCGTGCTAGGTCCCTTTTTAGGGCAGATGGACATCTTTTGAAGGAGACACTGGAGGATTAGGGAACAGAGGGAGGGCTGAGGTAACATTCTGTCCAGCCTGTAGTCGTGCTATTAGAATTGTGGGTTCCTTTGGGTGGACGTCTGGAGGAAGTTATCTAACACATAAGCTTCCGTCATGTTGAGCTCCCCAGAGCCACGCTCCACACTCCTTGAGGAAGTGGAATTTCAGGCTGTGGGAGTCAGCTGCCTCCTGGAGGGCGCATGAGGGATCCGACACTGTCCACCTCCCTGGAAGGCCCTGGCTTCCCCCTGTGTGCATTAGAGCCATGTTGACATTAACTGCTGAATGCAGGCCCTTGGAGTGCCAGCTCCAGAGCTCTGGACAGTACGTTGCAGGCCTGAAGTGCTGAGTACTTCTGCCCCAAGTGAAATTCACAGAAAAACTCTGTTCTTTAAAACCTACACTAGAGAAAACATACAGGGGGTGGTGGGAGAGGGAGAGAGAGATGGAGACAGAGAGAGGACAACAAATATATGTAAAGCCTGCACTAGGCCAGAAGTGAAGCTGTCAGAAGCTGCACATCAGAGCCGCCTTCCCTCCCTCCCTGTGCCCAGGGCTGTGACGATGCTGTCCTCCAGCCTCCTCAGTCTTCCGAGGCATGTGGGGACCTTTCTCTTTTCTACAGACTCCTTTCCTGGGGTTGTTCTTTCCGAACCCATCTCTGATCTATATAGTCACTCAGAGACACATTTCAGCAATGGTTTCCATAACAGGTTTCCATAATCTCCCCTGGGAGATTTCATGATTTTCTAAGAGTTCTCTTGGTAGTTCTGGGAATAGTAATGTGCTTCTTGCTCAAGCGCTGCGTACTAGAGGTCTGTATTTTTGAGCTAATAATCGGGGTCACCCGGCTCACAGGCTGGTAGAAGTGTCCCATCCTTTGTCCCACGGCAGTAGCAGCTGCCTCGGACCCACGCTTTGAGTCTCTGACCTCAAAGTGTCAAGAGGACACGACCCTATTCTCTCTACCCTCACTCAGCCCATCCCACCTCACTGGGGCCTGTTGTGGAATCTGGCCAAGGTGGCTCGGCAGCTCTGTGTGCTCGTCTTCAGCCGCCTTCCCCTCGCCTGCCTTCTGCATTTACAGCATGCAAGAAACCTCACTTCCCTGTTAGACCTATCAGGGTCTTGCTTCACGGGCCCCTCTAGATTTTACAAAGATGTCTTCATTTGGGTAGCGAATATACTGCATTCCTTTGATACTTAAGAAGAATTAGAACAAAAATGTAAACTTCCAACTCGCTTTCTATTTTTCTTTCACAGTAACAAGATGCTTAGCTTTATCTTTGTGTATGATTGTAAAATTTCTCCCCACTTGCCAAACTTTGCAAACATAGCACTCGGACAGTTTTCGAGAATGAGTCTTAAGGAATTGCTTGCTATTTCCCCACCAGGCCCACCAAAGCAGAGCTGCTAGAACTGAGGGATCCCCATGAAACAGTAACCCCCCAGAGACAAAGTGCCAGGAGTCACCTCACTGTACTTTAAAATTCAGGCTGTTGAGACGGCTCAGCAGGTAAAGAGGTGTTTGCGGACAAGACTGACTTAACAGACACATGCATGCCTACACATATACACACACTAAAAGGTGAAAAAAGTAAAAATTTTAAAAAGTCAGTCCAAGTTTTTGGAGGAAATAATGTTCCGGGTGTCAGCTCTTAGATCCTCGTGGAACTCTTGGGAGTGGGGATCAAGAAAAAGGATTTGTTAGCCTGGAGGGCTGGTGGGCCCACAAAGCGGCCACCAAATCATAGACAATGCTGCCACCTGCCGACAAGATCCAGAAATTGCAAATTTGGTGGGTAAATTCCTCAACATTCTGTCTTCATCAGAGAATAAACTGTGTCAACTACACTTAATTTTACGGCTTTATATTGAGTCCCAAACCATTTTAATAAAGTAAAAGCAAAGGAAACCATATTTGTCTATTTGCTGCCTCTAAAACTGTTTGGACACAACTCAACTTCATTAACAGCAAGACAGGTACATGTCCCTGTTTTATAGGAAAATGAAGAGTTGCTATGGAACAGGATGTTTTCTGTCCCTCCCTCCTTTGTGCTGAGATAGAGACTTATGTTGCCCAGACTGGCCTCGAACTCCATATGCCTCCATAAGATCTGACTCTAGGCAAGCTTGTAGGGCATTTTTAAAATTATTGATTGGACGGGGAGGGCCTAGCTCATTGTGGGTTGGGCCATCCCTGGGCTGGTAATCCTGGGTTCTAAAAGAAAGCAGGCTGACCAATTCATGAGGAGGAAGCTAGTAAGCAGCACCCCTCCATGGCCTCCGCATCAGCTCCTGCTCCAGGTTCCTGCCCTGTTTGGGTTCCTGCCTTGACTTCCTTTGATGATGAACTGTAATGTGGAAGTGAAAATCACATAACTCTTTCCTCCCCAGGTTTGATTTGGTCATGGTGTTTCATCACAGCAGTAGCGATAATAGAACTCAGACACCCTAGAGAACGGAGCCCCCTCCCTACTTGTCGAATCACCTGTCTTCTGCAGGAGTAAGTCGTCTCTCCATACCTATAATCCCCGTGGGCTTTGTGTATGCTAAAGCAAGCACTCAGTACTAAGTACTAGTTAGTAATGTGCCTCCACCTCTTAGAAATCTGCCTGCTGTCTGACTTTAATTAAACATCTTTATTTCTAGAGCAAACAGCAATGCTGTTTGCTGCTGAGCCATGTATGGTGTCACTGGTAATGAATTTCTCATCTCATTGGTAACACATTTCTGTAGTTCCTTTTGTGGTTGGTTGTTTTGAGATGGGGTTCCTCTGTGTAACAGCCCTGGCTGTCCTGGAATTCACTCTGTAGACCAGACTAGGCTTGAATTCAGAGAACCACCTGCCTCTAGTTTCCTGAGTGCTGGGATTAAAGGTGTGTGCCAACACTACCCTGACGTGTTTCTGTAATTCTTATTGGGTCTTTGGACAATCAGACTCTTCTATGTACAGAAAAGATAGGCTAGCTCCTGTCCTCGGAGGCCACTGGCTCTATCACCTTCTGACCCACAGTAGCAGGAGCAGTGAGTCAGGTGTGCTGACCTTAGCAGAGTGGAAGAGCCACTCACCTTTCTTGTCCA
This sequence comes from Montemys delectorum, assembly GCA_019843815.1. Taxonomy (NCBI): domain Eukaryota; kingdom Metazoa; phylum Chordata; class Mammalia; order Rodentia; family Muridae; genus Montemys; species Montemys delectorum. The sequence continues at coordinate 9,268 of JADRCD010146977.1, read as the reverse complement.
GGCTCTGCAAGCCTGACAGCCTTCTCTGTTCCCAGCAGTGGCCAGCTGTGAGCCTGCTGAAGCACAGGGTCCATACAGCCTCTTCTTGACAGATTCCTGAAAGGCTGGCTGAATTGTGTGCACTGGAGATGAAGCAGAGGGGTGACGCTGGTCGTTTCCATGCTGGCTTACGTCATTGCTCACACCTGCTTACATCATGTCTACTACCATCCTTATTTGAGGTCAGGCAATCCTAAGCAGTGAGCTTAAGGTTTAAAATCCAGAAGGCCCTGGTTGGTTGTCTCTCATCTAAGAATACAAGAGCTAGTTGTCTTGTTTGACTAAAGGCAGGATCTCACTTGTTGAATTAAACATTATGAAATAAATCTCAGAGGTGGATTCACCACCCACTTCAGTGGTTTGTGTTCCCAAATGAAAGACACACACAGTGAGCTGCCTTCTGGGTCTAGAGCAGTCAAGATAGAATATAGAGTTTAGGAGGTAATAACTCAAAATTACTGGCAGGAGGTGGATTTAACAGCGTAGAGGTTAGGCAGTGGCCCAGGCATATTAAAATTAAAGGCTGTGTGTGTGTGTGTGTGTGTGTGTGTGTGTGTGTGTGTGTGTTTTATGTGTGTGCGTGTGTGTGTGTGTGCGTGTGTGTGTGTTATGTGTGTGCATGTGTGTGTGTGCGTGTGTGTGTATGTGTTGTGTGTGTGTATGTGTTATGTGTGTGCATGTGTGTGTGCGTGTGTGTGTGTTATGTGTGTGCATGTGTGTGTGTGTGCGTGTGTGTATGTGTTGTGTGTGTGTGTGTGTGTGTGTCTTTCTTTCATTCAGGAACATGAAGCATTGAAGCAAGCAGTGAACCCCTGACAGGGTTTATTAATTTAAAAATATTTCTACCCTCACCATTTAGCCTTAATTGGCCTGCTACCCTACTATGTAGACCAGGCTGGCCTCTAACTCATAGAGAGCTGCCTGACTGTGTGAGTGCTGGGATTAATGGCATGTGCCACCAGGCCTGGCCCAAGAATTTTTTTGTCTTAATAGTCTAGCTATTGCAGTTTCTCCCTCCCTTATTTATCTGTTCAGTTCCAGCCTCTGTAACTTCCTTCCAGAGTCTAAGAACACCAGGACGGAGGCGTTTGGCTCCTATTTAGAAACCACTTCTCAGAAAGCTTTGCCTCAGACTAGGAAATGGAAGCAGATGTGTATGTAGATAGTTTGGAGAGAGTTTCCTAAGGAGATGCAGCCTCACCGACCTTTGTGATATTTTGTGTCGTTACCAAATGTGGAAAGCCACTTACCCAAGCCAATGCTGAACAACCCCATACTGCTTGAGAAATAGTAACCATGTCTGGAACTATTTCCCTACTGACCAATTCCCATATCCTCAGTCCATGATATAAGAGGCCATTACAGACAGGCAGCATGACGTGACTGGTTCTTCCCCAGAGCAGGTTATGCTCATGTGCCTAATGTCAGCTGTGTGAGTTGTGCACACCATAATGCCACTCCTTGGAGCAGCTGTGGCCATAGAATGAGTTGGAGGCCAGCCTGGGCTGCATGAGACCCGTTTTTAAAGAGGTCCTTGATGGTAACAAAGGAGGGCTCTTTACTCTTTGTGGACCACAGAGAGGTATAAGGAAACCTCAGTGAGGTCAAGCCTCCACCCTTGAATAGAAGAACTGTCGAGAATTCCTGCAGTTAGCTCCTACATTATGATGCAGGCAGGTGTGCATAGCATGTTAAATGTGTGAGCGTTCTTAGTACTGAGGTTTTCAAAACACAGGCTTCCAGCATTTGGACTCCACATTACTACAGGGACTCCTGTGGGACCTGGCTTAGGCCTCTGGGGACAGTGAACAACACACCTGAATCCACTGGCTTCTCTAGCGCCTTGTAGGCTATCTGTCAACCTGAACTTTGATCCTGAATTTCTTCAGGAAGAACCCTGAACACGGTGTTCATAAAACATATCTAAGTTTGCATGCTGCCGTTCATATCGAGCAGCAGTGAGATCCTAGGGCATTCTGGGGCTTTCAGTGTTTCTACTCCCAAGATGCTCTAGTGTAGGACCTTTCTGAGGGGGTTGGAGTAATGTGTGGTTTCAGAAGCAGCCACACATGGGCCACATCTTACTGTTTATTAAAGTCTGTATCAGCTTCCGCTCTGAGGCAGAATTCTCATGTCATCTGCACGACATCTTATTGACTCTCCAAGTGTAAAATCAAATGTACCATATCTGCTGGCTATTGGGGGGGTCTCTCCAGCACACCATGCCAGTACTTCTGATAGCATCACATTGAGATGCTGTGCCTCTTGCTGCTGCCACAGACCAGCTCCCTTGTTTGTAACTGAGATGCACTACTTTCCAGTGTCACCGACATATCATAAGTTGTCTTCTCGTCTGGTGCGGGAAATGGAACCCAGGACCTCAAACATGCTAGGTATGTGCTCTATCGCTGAGCTATACCTCCAAACCCCCATCAGTGTATAAGGACATGTGGTGCTTGGTCCCTACCCAATTAAAAAGTAGAAGAGTAATGAGATAATAAGAACTTATTCCGAGGGCATGGTGGTTCATGTTCCGATCCTAGCAAGGTCTGAGACCAGCCTGGGCCACGTGGTGAATTCAAGGTCAATCTGCATTAGAGTGAGACCCTGGCTCAGACAATAACAACAACTATAAAAGCAAAACTTTCTTTCCTTGCTTATAAAGTGAGTACACTCTCTGGGCTAACTTAAAGCAGCCAAGATGCAGAATTACTGTGGCAGTAATGTCACCTCAACGGAAGACGGGGTTTGCAGGGTACCATACATGCTGGGTGGCTAAAGGCAATCCCACCAGGCAAGATCAGAGTGACCCCTGGGAAAGAGGAAGAGATGAAAACTGATCATTTGCGAACACTTCTAGCCTGTTTGCAGTGACCCAGAAATACATTTGCAGCCAAGAGCGAGAACGGCCTGAGGTGGCCGTGCCTTTACATCTCACCAGCTGTAAAGGATGAATAGTCGACACTGATTTAAATCAGATTTCTTACCTACTTTGTGAGATTTGCTTTAAAAACTATTAACTTACCACTTAGTGTCGGAATGAGTACGTTGACAGAAATGAGCTGTATGGCCCATGTGTGAGCTTAAAGTTTGAATGCAGCTGGCTTCCAACCCGGTGCTTTCCTCATTTCAAAAGCCTCACACCTTCCTCCAGGGTTGGTAATGGCACAGAGTGTAGGTCTTTCCTTCTATCAAAGGGATAGAATTAGCTTTCTAAAGGGGTGATGTTTGATGCAGGAAGAGAGGGGATCCCATGACTTCTCTGGCTCCTCCCTTCTCTGGCAGAGCAGGACCAGGATCAGAAGCCAGGGCCTTTCCTTTCAGAACTGGGGAGGCAGCTGCCAGCTGCAGGAGGCCTTGGCTTTGCTCCATAGATCTTATCTCTTAATAAAAAGGGCTCTTGTTCCCTGAAAACTCAGTGGTCCCTGGGGGCTACAACTTTCTCCTTTGCCTTTGAAAACATAAGTTCAAAGCTAGGCTTTGGTGATTTATGCCTGTAATCTCTGCACTAGGGAGGCCGAAGCAGGAAGGTAGCCATTCAAGCTCCGACACTCGCCTGGACATTTTGAGTTTCAGGCTAGCCAGGGCTACACTGTGAAACCCTGCCTTAAAACACAAAGAGATCAGCACCCTTCCAGGGAAGCCCCAGGGTTTGGAAGATAGATCATAATGTCCTTCTTTTTTTGTGGGGTTATGGAGTAGGTTCCCATGTAGCCCACCCAGGTTGGCTTCCAACTCAGTAAGTAGCCAAGAATGGCCTTGAACTTCTGCTGCTCTGAGTATTAGAGGGATGCTCCACACACCCAGTTTATGTGATGCTGGGGAATGCATCTGAGCTGCACCCCTAGCTCCCACACCCTTAAGAAGAAAACTCCAATAGAAGAAGCATGTACTTTAAAAAAGATGTTTATTATAGATTTGAATTGTTTTCTTTTTAACGGTCCTGGCCCCAACTTTCAGTTTTAGTAGACGTGAGCTGTGAGGTATTTATTCTTGCTGCCGCCTCATTCAGAGGAAAGGCAGAGGGACTTCCCCCTCCTCCTGCCTGCAATGCCCATTGGGTTCAGCAAGGGAGAGGTTTACACCGCCCCCTAGCACGCAGCCAGAGGTCCACTGTGACCCTCAGGACACTGTAGCAGCTGTCTGAACCCCATTGACAAGATGTATTTCTAGACATTACAGGAAAAGGCCACTGTTGGTGAGACCCCTGAAGAAGCCAGGAAGTCCTTTTCCAGCTTCGGTGGCAGATGATTGCTGGACTATTTAAGTTTCAAGATGATTCACACACCCACACCACTTACTCCAGTGGCTTCTTTCTCTCTTCTATGAGACAGAGTCTCACTATGTAGCCCTGATTTACCTTAAAGGAATCCTCCTGCCTCAGCCTCTGTTGGGGTCCCAGGCTTGAGCTTCCATGTCCAGCCTTTCCATTTCTTGTCTCAGCAACTCCTGAGCTACCCCTCCCAGCCTTCAAAGCCTCTCTCCTGCCATGCAGACAAGGACCAACCCTTCCTTGACTTTACCTTTGCTCTCTCTGAAGCAGCAGCTGTGGCACAGGTTTAGGCACACGAGAACACCCGGCTCCCACTACCTTTGAGAGTCATATCACAGGAGACCCAGGTGGAGCCGGTACTAATCTTCCTGAGAAGGGGGTTAGTTCAAATTGTGGCTCCCTCCCTGGTTAGGTGATAGAAGGCAGTTTATTCCCACTGGTAAAACAGGGAGATGTAGGTTGTTTGAAGGGTTAAAATTTTAAAGTACCAAGCCCATGTGAGTTCCCAATGTGTATTTCTTTCTTTTTTTTTTTTTTTCCATTTAAAAAGGGAGGGATGTGGGTACTTGGTCTCACCACCAATTGTAAAATGTTTATCCTCTTTTCCAGAGAAGTTCTGTATGCTTGGCTAGTTCAGGCCACAGACACCAAGACCCATGATCTTAACTTGCAAATGCTAATGTGCCAACTTTGAAAGATTTGCTTTTATTATGTGAGACTTACACGTGTGCCTATGCACGAATGCAGGTGCCCACAGAGGCCCTGGAGATGGGCTTACCTGAGGTTGTGGGCCGCCTGAAGTGGGTGCTGGGAACTGAACTTCAGTCTCCTGCAAGAGGGCTTTCACTACTGAGCCATCTCTCCAGCCCCTTAAACTTACATTTAAAAACAAACAAAAACAAAAAACCAGAAACCATTCCAAAGTATTAGTCGTGGGATCATCTGCATATCTGACGACGGAGAATGTTTGACCAGATCGTGGTGGAACCCTGGGAGCCCTGGGAGCCCTGGGAGCGGGGTCAGACTCCTCGGAAGTGGGCCTGATTCAGACTCCTGCTCTCCAGGGTTCCCTCTTTTTGTCTTTAGGGAATTAAGAAACAGAAATCTGTATGGTCCTAGAGAAAGGGAAGACAGATCTAGTGTCAGACTCACCCACAGCAGATTTTGCTGACTCAGGAAAGGAACAACGCAGCTTTTGTGTCAGTTCAAGCTCAGAGCTTGGAAATTTTACAAGACTGTCATACCCCACAGCAACCTGGGTTCTCGCTGTCTGCCTGGAAAGATGGCTTGACTTGGAAACCTAGGCTGCTAGGTGGAGAAAGTGATCTCAGAAACGAACCCCACCAACGTGAAAGCAGGGCGGTGGCTCTAGCCTGCCCGTCTCTGTCCCTCAGCCCACAGAAGTCACACTGCTGCTTGTCTACTAAGGAGAACTGTGCTTAACATTGCTGGTATCCATTCATCCGTCCTGAATTCAGCCTGAACCCTCACCACTGGCTGAGTGGCCAGCCTGGGCACTAGAAGGGCTTAAAACAACAATGGGCCTGAACTTCTGACCAGTCTCCCTAACTCCCCCCCCCTCCCCGCTCACCCCCCCCCCGCAAAGGGTCTTCATGCAGCCATGTTAAAGAACACTGCTGCCCCCTTCTGCTGGACCTGCACACACACAGGAGCACGTAGGACTAGATCAGCCAGCTAGGGCAGCACTTTCAACTTCCCCAGAACAATGGCTGGGTGCCTCCGTCCCTCACTGTGCTCCCAATGTGAGGGCACCTATCCTCCTTGCCCATTTCCAGAGCTCAGGGCCGCTTCTTCACAGTTACCCCCTGGATCTCACCTCCACCACCACCATTCCCAAAAAGAAACTGGCCAGTCTGGGAAACTGACTCTTCCAAGTCTGGTTTCTTAAAAAAAGTTTCATTTTCTTCATTTTCTTTCAGTTTCCATGTTGACAATTTAAAACCAAAATTTATAAGTACTCTCCAGTCTGATCACATTTCTAGAGACAGAACATTTGGATGTGAGTGGTAAATCTTACACAGAAGAAATTCTCAACCATGAACTTACACCACACGAGCAAACTAAACTCCACCTTAGTCCCAGTTTCTGGGCACACATAACACCTCCCACCTGAGCATGTACCCAACACACAATGCCTTAAAAATAATTCACAGATACAAGGGGGGGGTTTTGTGCTTTTTTTTTTCAAAAACATACTTCATATTTCCTCTTTTATTATATAAATATCAGTTTAACCTTTTACTGTAAGAATATAAACGTTTTAAGAGGATCTTTGTTATCATTTATACAAATTCACAAACAGTACAATTAATTGATAAAGGTCTCTGGGTTTCTCCATGGTCTCTCATGTTGCTGCGGAGGACTCTAAAAAAATAAACAAACAAAATATCCAACAAAAATATACATCCTACTCAAAGGCGGTTTGCTTTAAAGCCACGGTCCCAACCCCCCACCAAAATAAAGTCATCTATTCCTCCGTTTAGAAACAAAAGTTTTTCAAACCCACAAGCTCCCATTTCTAGACCAGAACACAGATGGAGGGACGAGAAGTTCAGTCTCCTTCCTTTCACATAGCCTCAGGCTCTCTGCCGGCTCTGAGCTCCTACACCGGACAGGAAGCCTCACTATCTAACCTCTTGGTGGGAAAACTTGCAAGCGGGTTGGGGTGGGGCATAATTTGCATATATGATACTCCTCTTCAAGACTCAGTCTGCATCTCAATCAAACAAACAAACGAACGGGAAGTTCTGCTTTCATTTCTCCATACATTTGTGCTATAAATTAAATCAATATTTAGAAACACGGCTGGGTCATCAAAGCCCAATAGACAGGCGGGGAAAGTCATAGCCATGATGCCGCGGAAGTGGGACACACTGGGTAGAGGGAGGTTGGGAAGAAGCCAAAACCAAAAGCAGATACAAACCCACTGGGCATCTTTCCAGGTTAGGCACAAAAATGTTTCAATCTCAAAATATCTTTCTTGTAGAATTCCAGGGCCTAAGAGAAAAAAGTAAACTAAAACGAGGTAGCCAGACATATATATATATCATATATATATCATATATATGATATATACATAGAATATATAGAATATACTCAGCAGAAAAAAAGGACAGTGATTTCAAATTTCTTTGAAAAGTAAAAGGAAAGCAGATAAAAAAAACAAAAACAAAACAAAACAAAAAAGAAGAACAAAACCAAAACCGAAGTGAGTCGCAGATACCGAAAGGGCAGCGATGAGAGGAAACTGGCTACAAAGTGGATGGAGAAGGCTGTTGAAGTCGGGCTTGTTTTCTACACATTTCGAAATAAAAGCCAGATCACAGTATCCAAATGAAAGTGTAAGTGAAGGCAGACATCTTTCCTCAACTCCTCGGGGTTGAAACGACTAGTCCCTCCCCGCCCCCACCCCATTTCCAAATGCAGTGCCCCAGGATACAGTTGGCGTGGCTGAAAGTCTCCATGCCCTGCAGAAGAGTGGGCAGAGAAGCAGCAGGGTCCATCTCTCCACTCACTGGGAAGGGAGGGGAGAGTGGGTAGAGGGAGCAGAAAAACCCCAGAGGCAGTGGGGAGGGGCGCCAGACTAGGAGAAAGAGCCCAGGCTTCTGTCATCGCCCCATCGCGGCCACTGCCCTGAACGTGTAAGTGCGCGCGTGAGTGTGCGGGATCAGTGGTGGTCCTGGGATGAACATGGCGGGGCAGGGGAACTGGAACTGCCGCCCTCACCTGACCTTCTCACTGTCCGTCATCTGCCAAAGTCCCAGGTTAAGTACCTTGAGGCAGGGCAGCTGCGTGATGCGCTCCAGGCCGCGCTTGGTGATCCTAGTGCAGCCGTACAGGTCTATGCCCGTGAGCTGGCTCAGGTGCTCAGCGATCAGCTCCAGTCCCTTGTCCGTGATGCGCACACACTGTCCAATGTTGAGCGTGCGCAGCCCGTGCATCTGCCGCACCATGCGGTTGATGCCATCGTCACTGATATGGCAAGAGCAAAGCGAGAGGGACTTGAGGCCGTCCAGTCCCTGGGCTATGTAAGCCAGACTCTGATCCCCTACCTTGTCACAGAACGACACATCTAGGCCGGAAAGGCGCAGGCTGCCCATGGCCAAATGCATGATGCCGGTGTCGCTGATGTTGTCGCAGGAGCGCAGGTTAAGGCTGCGCAGGCTGCCCATGTGCGACAGGTGCAGAAGGCCCGCGTCCGAGATGCCGCCGCAGAAGCTGAGGTTGAGGAGCCTGAGGCCCGTCAGCCCTCGCGAGATGTGCTTCAGAGAAAGATCCGTGAGTTTCTGGCAGTCCTGCAGAGTGAGCTGCTCCAGGCCCAGGCAGCCCTCGGCCGCGCTGCGCGTCATGCCGGCCAGGTGCCCGATGCCCACATCCGAGAGGTGGCGGCAGCTGCGGAGGTTAAGGCTCTTGAGGCGCTGCAGCCCCCAGGCGATGAGCAGAAGGCCGGTGTTGGTGATGTTGCTGCAGCCCCCCAGCTCCAGCACCTCCAGGCCCTTGAGGTACTGGGCTATGCGACCCAGGCTGCTGTCGGTGATCTGCTTGCAGAGGCTCAAGTTGAGAGCGCGCAGCGAGCCGATCTCCTGCACGAACGCGTGGCCCAGGCCGTTGTCGGTGAGGTTGTAGCAGCCGCTGAGGTTGAGGCTCTCGATGTTCGCCATGCCCTGGATCACGTAGCTGAGGCTGCGGCGGAGGCTGAGGATCTGCACGCGGCGGATGCCCCGGGCCTGCAGGCTGGGGAAGAGCGACGGGTTCGCCCGGCGCAGGTGCAGCTTGGCCTCCACGCCCCGCCACACCGACTTGTGGTAGGCGGCGTCCCGCCAGGCCGTGCACACCTGCGCCGCGCGACCCTTGTCTCGGACGTCCAAGTAGCCGAAGATCATGGCCAGCAGCTCCGGGAACAGGCACGAGATGTGGGTCTCCATCTTCCTCCCG
>JADRCD010146972.1:22463-39066 GCA_019843815.1 Montemys delectorum | reverse complement strand
AGAGAGAGAGAGAGAGAGAGAGAGAGAGAGACAGAGAGACAGAGAGAGAGAGAGAGAGAGAGAGAGAGAGAGAGCCATGCAAGGATGTGGTACTGTATCCAGTAATTTAAAGCAAGAACACAAATATATAGGAAGGTTGAAAAGTATGTTTTATTTTGAAGAAATGAATGAAACTAAAGCATGTCCAGCTATATTACGTTTATTCATTCAATAAATAATTTAATAAATAATTACTATTTAACTGGTTACTATTACATACTTATCAGAGGTACTACTAATTTAGAAATCATGTGGGTGTTCTATTTTTAACCTCCCAAAGAAGTATATTTAAAATTCCATTTTATTTCAATATATCCTTGATGAATCTTGTTTTACTACGAATATTTTTCTTTTACTATTAATTTTCTGAAATATTTAATTTTTTCTGGACAAATGTTCATAAGTTAAGGGGCTCTTCATTTGATAAGGAACTTCATAAATGAACAAATAAAATCAACATATTATAGATAAACATGGAATAATTTGAAATGGTGTGTGTATGTGTGTGTGTGTATGTCTGTGTCACTGCTTCTCAGGGAAAGATTATAAAACTATGGACTTGGTATAATTTAATAGTTATGAATTATTTATGAAATCTGGTTTACATACAGTCTCAAGTGTTGAAAATAAAAAGTTGAATATCACATACTCAAATTTGCTAACCTAAAAGCCTTCTAAAGCCCCTATATTTGAAAAATAAATGTTTAGGACCCATAAGAATTATCACTGTGATTTATCATCCGAATTGGTAATGTTGATGGTTATTGGTCAGTACAACTTCTCTCTAGTGAAAATGTAAATATACAATCCTGGCTTTCAATGATATCCAAGCATCAAATTAATGGAAGTCAGTCATTTAGTGGCAACTAGAAAAGCCTGGAAACTTGGCTAAGGAAATTTCTTTATCGTAATACATAATTCTGACTAAAGGAAAGAACAAGTGAAAAGAGAATCATCCTTTTCTTGTTGGCTAGTAATGTAGTGTCATATACACACATAAAGTGAAAGGGCATAGGAGGTAAGAAGAGCCTAGTATAAATAACTGAGCTAGAACAATCAGGAAATAGATTTAAAATGAAATCCAAGAGCAGTTAAGTAGTAGGCAGTGAAAGGTGCCTTAAATAGTCACTTCTTAAATTATTTTTTCAAATATCCTCAATTCCTGACTTTAAAATATTCCACTTTTCTATTTTAAATGATCTTCATGTGTCTTTAAGTCATCATATTTTAACTAACCTTAAATTTTAATTTCACGATGACCATATGCCTCTACAAGCTTGCTATCTTTAAATTTGCAATCTCTGAGTAAAACAGGTGATAGGATTGTAAGTCTAAAGCCAGATCTGCTTATTTCTTAAATTTTTAATGGATATTTTCCTTATTTTCATTTCAAATGTTATCCCTTTTCCAGATTTCCCCACAAAAATCCCCTATTCAATCCCCCCTCCCCTGACTTCTATGAGGGTGTTTCCCTGACTAACCCACCCATTAAAGCCTCCCTGCCCTGGCATCCCCAATGCTGGGTCATTGAGCCTTCACAGGACCAAGGACCTCTCCCATTGATGCCCAACAAGGCTGTCCTTTGCGACATGTGCATCTGCAGCCATGGGTCCCTCCATGTGTACTCTTCGGTTGGTGGTTTAGTGCCTGGGAGCTGTGTGGAGTCTGGTTGGTTCATATTATTGTTCCTTCTATGGAGTTGCAAACTCCTTCAACTCTTTCAGTCCTTTCCCTAACTCCTCAATTCGGACCCCTGTGCTCAGTCCAATGGTTGGCTGCTGGTGTAGCATTTTCAACAAATGGTGCCAGTTCAATGGCGATCAGCATTTAGAAGAATGCACATTGATCCATTCTTATCTCCTTGTACAAAACTCAAGTCCAAGTGGATCAAGGACCTCCAAATAAAACCAGATACACTAAAACTAATAGAATAGAAAGTAGGGAAGAGCCTCGAACGCATGGGCATAGGGGAAAATTGCTTGAACAGAATACCAATGGCTTATGCTCTAAGGTCTACAATAGACAATTGGGAACCTCATAAAATTGCAAAGCTCTGTAAGGACACTGTCAATAGGACAAAACGGCAACCAACAGATTGGAAAAATATCTTCACCAGTCTTAAATCTTATAGAGGGCTAATATTCAATTACAAAGAACTCAGGAAGTTGGACTCCAGGGAATCAAATAACTCTATTAAAAAATGGAGTACAGAGCTAAACAAAGAATTCTCAATGGAGGATTCTCGAATGGCCAAGAAGCATCTAAAGAAATGTTCAACATCCTTAGTCACCAGGGAAATGCAAATCAAAACAACCCTGAGATTCCATGTCACACCAGTCAGAATAGCTAAGTTCAAAAACTCAGTGACATCAGATGCTGGCGAGAATGTGGAGAAAAAGGAATTTCCCTTCCTTGCTGGTGGGATTGCAACCTGGTAAACAACTCTGGAAATCAGTCTGGCAATTTCTCAGAAAACTGGACCTAAGGACTCAGCTATACTGCTCCTTGGCATATACCCAAAAGATCCTCCAACATATAACAAGGACATGTGCTCCACTATGTTCATGGCAGCCATATTTATAATAGCCAAAAGCTGTAAAGAACCCAGATGCCCTTCAATAGAGAAATGGATACAGAAAATGTGTTACATTTACACAATGGAGTATTACTCAGCTATTATAAAGAATGAATTCATAAAATTCTTAGGCAAATGGATGGAACTAGAAATTATCATCCCGAGTGAGGTAACCCAGTCACAAAAGAACACACATGGTATGTACTCACAGATAAGTAGATATTAGCCCAAAAGCTCAGAATATCCAAGATACAATTCATAGACCACATGAAGCTCAAGAAGAAGGAAGACCAAAATATGGATGGTTCAGTCCTTAGAAGGGGAAACAAAATACTCATAGGAGGAAATAGAGATAAAATGTAGAGCAGAGACTGAAGGAAAGGCCATCTAGAGACTTTCTCACCTGGGGATCCATCCCACATGCATAAACCCAGACACTATTGTGGATGCCAAGAAGTGCTTGCTTACAGGAGCCTGATATAGCTGTCTCTTGGGAGGCTCTGCCAGAGCCTGACAAACAAAGCCAAATATTCAAGTATTTGAGTCTCATAGTAGATGCTAGGATTTGCCTACAGGAATAACTGAGGAACATTTAGTTATTTGTATTTATTTGCTCTCTCTCTCTCTCTCTCTCTCTCTCTCTCTCTCTCTCTCTCTCTCTCTCTGTGTGTGTGTGTGTGTGTGTGTGTGTTCTGTAACTGAGGTATCACTCAGAGACAATTGTAGGATGATGTTGGATTAGATAAAAATGGCAGTTTTCATTACTCATGCACATCTGTAGTGACAGCACAAGTTACAAGCTCTGTTAAACCGAAGGATGTAGATATAATGATTAAAGTATGAATAAATGAGCAACAGTATCATTATTAGAGAAATTCCTCAAAATTTTGCCCTCCAAGAATCTTGTCTGAGCAATATTTCAAATATTCTCTAGTAAACAACAGCAAATACATAAAAATTCAAGGTAGTTAATATATAGATAAGATTGGTAGTCAGGAGCACAATAAGACTATAGTAGATATAAATAATCACCAACAAGAAATGTTTGAAAATTATGATAATCGTTTAGTTGCCCGATCCATCCTAAAGCTTGCCAGGTGTGCTGATGCTTATCTGCAAAACTGGTAATTTGGTGGTTGAAGGATGAAGACTCATGAATTCAAAGCCAAACCAATAATATTCTTGAAAAAACTGTGGAAGCACTGAGGATGTAAAAGCAATGTAGGGGTTAAAAAGTCAGGCATCTAAATTCAAACTTCAATCCTCCATTTAATAACTCCACAGGCAGAGGGAGTTCATTAACCTACTATGTGATTCACTTTCTTCACGATCAAAGTAAGAACAATGCAAGATATACAAAGAGAAGGTTAATTTATGTAAAATGATTTCCATGGAGTTTAACTAGCTAAAAAAAAAGTATTTGTTGGCAAAATGTAACAAAGAGGATAATTATGCTCTAAATCCCTTTGTGGATTTATTTACAGAGCTGATCTCCCATTCTGAGAACAAGGAGAACAAGAGAATGATGTGAAAGTTGCAGTCAGAAAAGAACAGGTGTGTCAGGGAATGAGAAGCAAGAATTCTAGGAGGGCTCCAAAGTGCAGGCCCAGTATTTAATCTCTGAAATATCATAGGATGGTAGTTCCTTTGGTTATATTTCTGAGATTGGTACTTTATGGATTCGAGACTTTGTTATTTATTGGGAAAATATAAAGCATCTTGTGAAAGTGCCAATGAAGATGTGAGAGTGTCTTTGGTTATTTAAGAGGGGTGACCGCTTAACAAGAAGGAAAGCAAAGGATCTCAGATCTATTGAAGAAGCTGAAGTATGTTAATTCGAGTTTGAGAGCAATCAGGTTTCAGGCAATGGACACATTCTGTATGTGCTTTCGTATAAATGTGGGCAGAAGACCCAAGTAAGAGACTCCTGACACAAAGAAAATAGCACATCTGTATTGTTTTCTCTGGAATTAACATGCAACGATTTGTCATACAGCAATAATTAAAGGAACTTAGAAGAAAAACTTCAGGAGTAGCCAGACTGCCTCAGAAATAATGGATAGTAACACCTGGACAAGTAGATATTTCAGACTCACAACTCAGGAGTAAACAATAATATTTAAGCAAGGGGGTTGGATCTGAGAACAAACAAGTATACCTATAGTATTTATTTCTAACTAATCAATATGATGTGTCTATATATGATATATGTGAGATAGATAGATAGATAGATAGATAGATAGATAGACAGATAGATAGATAGATAGATAGATTATATTTACTCAGAAATGTATTATGTCCAACAGAAATGTGAGAAAGTATGGAAAATACCACACTTGATCTGGATTAAAGCATTGTTAAGTTGTTTTATGAATCAAACAAGTCAAGATTTGTTCTTTGCCTTCCTGTGGGTGTCTCTGTGTGTTTGTGTCTGTTTTTCTCCTTCCCTCTCTCTCCATTCAACATTATTACACACACATACACACACACACACACACACACACACACACACACACACACTATGTGTATGTATGTATAATAGTAGTAGTGCTGCAAACTGAACTTAGGGCCTGTACCAATGAGCTATATTTCTAGTTATGTTTACATATTTTTAAATGTATTTTTTATTTTTAAAGTCATAATTATATAATCATCTCTTTGTCTTTCCTCCCCCAGACCTTCTCATGTAATACCCCTTGTTTGCTGTTCTCTTCAAATTCATGACATCTTTTTCTTTATTATTTCATACACACACACACACACACACACACACACACACACACTCCTAAATACAACCTTGTAGTCCATATAAAGCTCTGTTACCTGTATGTATATATTTTTCACAGATAAACACCTGGTATTAGATAAGCAATTGTATTCTTCCTGGGGAAGATGATTTTTTTTCTGCTCTCAACATTCCTCAGTTGCCTGTAGTTCTTTGTGCTTTTCCCCTTCCACATTAGCATATCTATTGGAGCCATTCTTTTTCAAGTCATGTAGGAAGCTATGTTGGTAAGACTTAATTAGTGGTGCTTCTAATGTTTCTAGAAGACATAATCTCACAGCAAGTTATATTTTAAGAGTATTAATGAGAAAGTAGTTACTTTGAAAAGAAGAAAAAAATCAGTGGTTTTGCCTCAACAGTTTTTAGAGAGGTACAATACCACCTCCACATTTCTATTCTTTTTAAAAACAAATGTGTACAGAAAATGTAAAGTATTCCTCCAAAACTATGTGACACTTGAGGATCTTACATTGATTACTGTGTCCATGTCATTCAATATAGAAAATAGAAACACAGGCAACACTTTTACCTTGGTCAAAGGAATCTATTGAGCTTTGGTTGGTTTTTGTTTATTTGTTTATTTATTTATTTATTTATTTATTTACTATAAAAGCTGAAGGTCATCTATAAGGTAGAGAAATTGATGGGACTATGTATTAGCATAATTTGGGAAATTTTAAAATCTAATGTGGAATTGTGAGGCTTGAGGTTGGGAATTCTGTGCTTTATCACTTGCCAACTCTAGTGTGCACCAATGAGTAAACAGAGCAATAGGACTCTTGATATCTGACTGTATTTCTTGCTCTATGATTCCCTGATTAAAAAAAACACTATAAATTTCTTCATTTCAATCAATGCTTGATTAGTGTCTTCATGTCCCTAGTCTTGAGGGAAAGTCTTATATGTAGTAGAAACCCAACATTTTAAAATCAAAATATGCTAATTAGATAGTTTGAGTTCACTGTCTATAATCATTCTAAAACTTTGGTGTATATTTGGCAGATACTTCAAATGGAAATTCGCACCTACCACTGTCCAGGAATCTATCAGCATCATTTTAATTAAAACAAAACCAAAAATAAAGACTTGTATGTGTATGAGTTTGTTTTTATTTTTTTTCTTCTTCTGACTCAATTTTTTCATATTATGGTTTTCTGGAAACTGTTATGAGAGCTTTTTTGTTTTGTTTTGTTTTATGGGTTTTTTGGTTTTTTGTTTGTTTGTTTGTTTTTCTGAAGCAGACAAATGTGAGGATGTTTTGCTGAGAACAGACATGTGGTACTTTTCTGGAAGCTGTTTGGAAAAAGGGCATGTGATATTTTGCTAGAGTGGATGCTTATGAGAACATGTGGTGTTTGAGAAAGGTATAAATACAGCCCAACAGACAGAAGATGATGGTGTGTGGCATTGGATCACCTTGCAATTTTTGCTGGTCTTCATTGGGCTTGATTGACACTGGTCTTCTCTGTTGACACTGTAACATTCATTTGGCTTGCCTTCTTTACTGATCATCGTTTGTCATTACTTCCTAGAGAGAAATCAAGCAAAGAACTGGTGGTGTTCAGGCTTCTTGCTGCTTCCAGAGATTTGGGCCAATGGGCAGAAACTTGAGGTTTCATTTGGATCGAACAGCTATTGCTGATTAGTGAATGGTATTTGCAAGTGGTTAAGCTACTGCTCTTGATTCATGTTAACCTAGCTACTGTTATCCTGACAACAAAGATTGTGATCACCACAGAATTATTTCTATACAGGTCCACCTCCTCTATTATTCTTTCCTTCCCACTACCTCTGGTGGATGATCGGCTAGAAGGGAGGATAAAACAATTAAGTACTTTTATTAAGCTAGGTTTTGTACCCTGGTAAGTGTGTGGAGGTGAGCGGCCAGCTTCTGGGAGCCAGTTTTCTCCCTTTACCATGGGTTTTGGGTATTAAGCTCAGGTCATTAGGCCTGCAGGACAAGGCAAGTTTTATGACTCACTGGTCTCATTACAGTCATCTAAATTCCCATTATCTGTACCACCTAAAATTTATTCTACCTTCATGCTCAGTTTCCACTGTTAGATTAAACCTTTGAATATGCCCATTCCAACATTTCCATTGTCTCTGGCATTCTGTTACTTAGTCTTCTGGGTTAGTGTTGGACTTCTAAGGCCTTTTGTATCACTCTGTTATGATGGAAAGGCACCTTCACACAGGAGAGATATGATCAATATTTTTTCCAAATGACTAATACTTTCCAGTGTATGTGGTTGTTGTATTTCATTTTGGATTAAATCCTATAGTAGGTATATTTTTTTTTCTGGCAGAGGCTTCAATATATCAGATAGCATATGTCTTCACATTGATCTCTCTCCAAGCAGCACAGTGAAATGCTTTGGTTCTAGAAAAATTTGTTTTGAAGCTTCTGAATTGACCTTTTTGAATACTAAATTGACATTTTGTGCAGCTGGGTTTATCTCTGTTTAAACTAGAAATAAACAAATTGTCCAAGATGATAGTATAGTTTGAATAGCCCTTCCTAAAGCACACCAATAACATGAGTTTGAATTGAAATCTTTAAATCAATCCTCATCTTGTTGAATATCTTAGGGTTTTAGCTGCTAAACACCTTATATGTCTTCAATTTTACCACAATACAGAAAAAAAGGTCTTTGAGTACTTACTCATTTCTCAGCCATTGTTCAGTTAGTCTATTATGTCTTTTTCATCCCTACCTTCCTCTACAGCAATGAAATTGATGAAGACCTCTGGTTAGACCAAGAAGCAGATGTGAGCAAGTGCTCCCTGAAACACAGAAGGGCTCTGCAAGATTGTAAGCTGATTTGCAGTGATCAGAGAGTAGGGATAGAAAAAAAATACCACAAACCCCTCTTGAGACAATTTGTTACATACCTTAACATAGATTAAAGCATTTTTTTTTTTTTTGCAAAGGAGGTGGTTAAGTTATTGCATGAAAAAATTAGAATTGGGCTTTTGGAAAGAGAGTCTTCTTATGTCTCAGGGCTGAAAACTATGTAGGGTTTTATCTGAGATTTAAAGGCTTTTAGGCTTCCATTTCTCATGTAAGCTTAGGAAAGAGAAACATTGAGATAGAAATAGGTCAAGGCAAGCAAGTAGTATTAATTACAGTGAAATCCTCAGAAGAACTCTGCTACAAAGCTGCAGATACAAAGGTTAAAATAAATTCAACCAATCTGCCAGATTCTTTATTTATATTTCTACAAATTGAGAAACATCCATCATAAAAGGAGCTCTGGCGTTAACTCCACCTACACAGCATAGCAAACAATTTGAGCTCACAGGATTACTTCGAGGTTATGATTTTCCACAAGTGTTTGTTTTGCATATGCTTGGCCTTCTAATTATTTCCTATTTAAATTCTTAGTAGTTACTAATGCTGGATTAGGGTTTTAGGGGAAAAGGATCTACAATTCACAAGAAAGCCTTTAAATAGAATTAACAAAGTTCTAACCTTCCTTAATCATAGCTACATGCTATGACAACTGTGATAGACAAAAGCCTACTACATGTTCTACTCTGATACTGTAAAAGATAAAACACACCTTCTGCACAGACTAGCATTTTTCAGTCAGAACTATTATCAGTGAGTTAAAATTTTATCACCAGTTAAATTCTAGAATAGAACCAATGAGCACAAAGAAAACAAGACCTAAACGAGAAGAGAACAGAGATAAATCTTCACAAGAGGTTGGGATAAGTTGATGTGGGGCAGAAAAATGTTTAAAGCGAGTACTAAATGGAGGAATCTGAAATAACCACTGTTAGGAATGTTCTTACATCATCTTCCATGTGTGCTTTGTTGTTAATAGAATATTTATCTTTCAAAGTTATTGATAGTCTTGTGTTTTGTGAACATCTAAAAACTTTCAAAACAAACACATCAGCTGTGATAAGCTAGTTGGGAGGTAATGATGAAGTAGATGTGCTGATGAAATAAAGTTTTTATTCTCTCTGTCTCTTGGATTATTAAAATGTAAATAGAAAACAGAGATGATAAGAGAATTAAACTTTTAAAAGTCTGACCTCATAATTTAATTCAGGATATCAAGTTCAATTTAAGCAAGTGGATGTAAGGAAAGGGAGCTCATTGTGACTACCTAAGTCTAATGCCATCAGTAGCTATGCATGGCAGGGGTTGTTCGTGAAGTGAGTTGGGCATATAGCTCAAAATAGAGTCTACAAATGCAGAGTACAAAAACAGGACCAAAAGGTGAACAAAATTGCTCCAAAACATTTAAAAACAACCATTGCAAAATTGAAACTCAGAATGTAATGGAAATTTAGGAGAATAAATCAGTCTATATGTGATAGTAAAAAAAAAAAAAAAGAAAAAGAAAAAAAAGAAAGAATGGCATGACTAGTCTATTGTACGTTTGAGCCAGAAAGTGAATGGCATGTATGGGAATTATTGTTTTCTCTAATGAGCTGAACTATTCTTATGAAAGGAATGTTGAAGTTCTAATTAGAACATGACAGCTGCATTTGGAGATAGGATCTTTACCTGAAGTAGTTAAGTTAATAGGAAATAATTATTGGTACTTGATACATAGGATTTCAATAAGAGGAGAGGTAAGGGCAGAGGTAGCAACAGAGGAAAGAGCATGTGAAGATGCACTGAGAAGACAGCAATCTATAACTCAAGAAGAGAGTCCCCAGAAGGGACTAAATATGCCTACACATCGATTTCATATTTCTGTCTTCCAGAACTGTGAAAAACTATATTTATGCTATTACAGTCCCCTGCCCTCCAGTCTATGTCAACCTTACCGAATGAATACTCTGTCAAAAGAAGAGGAGCAATGTTTGTGTCAACAGGGAAGAATGGGAGTGCATATCAGCAGAAGAGAAACAGAAGTCTCTATGATGATTAATGCTTGCGCATAGGTCTTATTGTCACCAAAATAGTCAAAGTCATGAAGCCAGCTAAGATTATTATAGACAAGGAATGAAAACACCTAAATCTGCACAGCTTACTCTCCGCATTCACAAGACTTCATTACTTCACTGTCTCCAGCACATAACTTACTGTTCCCAGCAACATCTTGCTCAGGATGTAAAAACTGAAAGCAACTATCATTCATTTCAGGGATACTGGAAAGTTTACCAACTCCTAAACAGGAAGAACCATTGAAGATACAGAAAATGTTTATATCCAAGACTCTTTGGATACTTTGCCTTTTCAGAATCTTCTCATGGCTATGCCTACCAATTCTGAAATACTGTATCAAAATTTGCACTGAGTTGATGAGAAACCATAAACTTATCTCCAAAATCAGACACATGACTCAGATTTCCTCTTTCTAATATGATACCTAAACAGTTACTGTTCTCAATTGATGCCATAAGCAGGACTTCCTATTTTTTATCATGTGATTTTGGTGACTTTTTAAGGTGAGAGAACATTCAGTAAAGTTGTAATTATCATAGTAAATAAAATTATAAAAAAAAATTGTACATGTTCATGGACCACCATCAGAAAAGCATCTTGATTCTTACAATATGAACATTTTTTAGCACAATATTCCGTATTTTAACATCACTCATTTAACTATGACTCAATTCAAATCAGAGTTATCCAGAGTATTATATGAGTGGTATGTCTGTGCATTGATTCCCTAGAACATTCTGACTTATCATGAGACATTTATTGTTCATAGCTAAAGGGTATGAAGTTGAGTTGTTGGCAGCATCTGCTTTTTCCAGTGATGCTGGTGAAACCCCTCCTTGCCTTCTCTAGTTTTTGCTAATTTCTTGCAATATTTGTATTTCTTCCCCTGTAGATAGACCACTCTTTACTTGTCTTTCTGAACTATTTTTTTGCCTTTCTGTATTCCAACTTCCTTTTTTACATATATTAATCATAACACATTAGATCATACCATAATATATTATTAGCTATCAAATTTTTTTATCTACAAATTATATTTTTGCAAATGAAATCAACCTCATAGATCTTAAGTTGAAGTAAACTATTGGGGAGTGGGTATAATATTTTATTAAATATAATTTGTATTTTCCTTAAAAACATCTCTATACACAGAAGTAATAAATTATAACTATTTTATATAAACCTTCTCTGAAAATTAAACATTGTCTTCTGAAAATAACATCTAGTAGTGTATGTAAAACTTCAAACAATTTGGGAAAGGGATATGGTTTACACTAATATTAATTAAGTATAAGGGAATTCTTTTAATATTGGAGAGTAATATTAATCTCCACATTTTTTCTATATGTGGCAGAAATGCTCTAAATTTCAGCAATCATTATACCATTATCTTTGCCTTCAATAGTCTACCACATGTAACCTGTAGATTAGAAATGAAATAAGTTAGGTTAATTACATAGGTACTACATCTAGGTCATGTAACTAAGAGATTAAAAATTCTGAAAACAAAAATAAGATAATGAAAAAGAGAGAAACACAGAGCGAAGACTTTATCAGCCTGACTTATTCTTGTCCTTCGCATAGTCAATAAGTTGTACTAGATTTTTAAAATGAAGTCTCAAATGGTATGATTAGCTATATTTAACCCACTAATAAGTGAGTGAGTTCATCAACTGCACAGTTTGTATCACAAGGAAAATTAAGGTGAATCTACTATTGTTGGTAAACAATAGGAACTCAGTCAATACTTGTTTAAATATTTAGAAGATAGTTCTTGCAAGTAAAGAAATGTGAAAATTAACAAAGGGTATATTCAAAAATATGTAATATGACCAAAAGTAGTTATAGAATTTTGTATTATCCTTCTGAATATATATGTAACACTTGGCAAAGGTTAGGAATTTAATGTGAATGAAATCACAAAACAAAATTGAAGCCTGTGATAATGTAATATGAATTGCATGATTCTAGGATAGTATTTTATATGGATTTAGATGAGAAATATTATATTTCTCAGAAGAGTTCAGTTTGATGAAAAAGAATTATTAATCATTGATCATGGAGCTAATAAAATCATTGAAACGTATCTTGGATTTGGGGTGAGAAATTGCCAGTTTGGAAACATGCATATTTAGGCAAATAGTGTAACTTTCCTGCTACAATGACCATGTAACCAGGAAACTATGAAGTGGTACTTAGAGATTAAGGTGCTGAGACACTATGTCTAGTTTTTCTTTTCCTTTTTTTTTTTTTTTAAGGAGAAATAATAGCACCATAGTATTCCCAGGACATAGGCAAAAAGTGATTGAAAATGTAAGACTACCATGAAATTGCTAAATAACTAGAGCTCACAGTAACATGGATAAAATGCAAGTAAAATAAACATCAGAGAATTAGTTTAACTTCCTTCTGAGTGACATATTAATAACTTTAGCTAGCCTTTTTGTGGCTGTGTATAGAATTCTACCTGTCTAGTACCTTCTTAATTTAACACAAATAACAATCGTCTGGCCTTCATAAGAAAGAGTTGAGGAAGGGAAACTTGAAACAGTCAGATTGATTAATAAATAAATAGGTGATTTTAGAAAGAAGTAGACAAAAATATAACTAATACACACAAAAGAGATGAGTGCTCTTCACAAGAATGATCAAGTTAAATCATATAAAATTTTAAAACAAATATCCACATTAAATTGGAATGATATAATTAAAACATTTATTTTAATTAATATACATTATGATTCAATGTTACACTAAATATAGAGTCTGAAAAAACTATTCATAAAAAAAGTTGAAGTTTCTTTGTGCAATGGATGGAAGTTAATGCAGGAACTCACAACTGATCCAAGTGTAGATTTCAGATGTCTGTATTTATCCACAAATGGGACATCTATAGAGCCTTCACATTTTATTAGAATGACAATTTCTGAATGCATTTTCTTTCTTCTTACATTTTCTACTTCTCACAAATAACTCAGATTTGATTTCCTGCCCTCTGTCCAAGGCTTAAGGCTCATTATACAAATTGCTGAGGATGGATTATAAGAGTCAGAGGTTGGGGAAGAACAAAACAAAACCCAATCTTCTGAATATGAAAGGACCATTGATTACCCTCATGAACTCACAGCAGCCCTAATAATCCTTTTGCAAGAACTGCACAAGATCAAGCCAGTCAGCATTCTAGAATAGAATGGGGAGGGATTGAAGAGTCCCAACCTCTACCCAAGGAGTTATTGATAACTGGTGACATTATGGGGAGAGACATTTGAAACACCAGGGGTCATATCCCTAGAAAAACTATCTCTCCCTCTTGCAAAAGTCAGTCCTAGTAGGTTAACCAGGCCCAGTGAATTGGCATAAACTTGTGAGGATATTCCACCATGAATTAGAATCAGTAGGCTAGGAATCTGGGAGGAGTCAGGAGAGGAATAGCAGTTTAATATGGTCAAAATATTACTATACACATGTTTAAAATTCTCAAAATCAATAAGCTATAAACCAACATTTCATATATATGAATTCTGCCTTATAGAGAGATTCCATGAGTAGTAGTTTTACATGGCAGGGAAGTAATAATATGATACTTCTTATAATGGACAAATCTATGTGGAGTCAGAAAGGTAAATCAAATTCTCTCTGATGTGAGTATGTTCTCCAGCCATGGTCAGTTAGCTGGCATAGGATCTGGAAATTATTGAAGAATTCTCCTGAATACCTGGCTCAGAGAACCCCATCGGGAGCCAAAGTGAAATGCACCACCTGGAAGGAATAGGACTGGAACAAAGGCATCAGCAGCTGCAGATCTGGAGGAGAGTGGGCTTGGCACACTGAATCCATGTGAGTTATCTGACTTCCATTCTGCAGAACACAAAAGAGACAAATGCCACAGAAATGTGAATGGTGTGCATGTAAACAAATAAAGACGATGACTCATTATCACCCAAAGTACAATAAATAAAAACAACCGAAGTAATCACTGTAAAAGGTGATGGTGTCTGTGCTATAAGGGTGGTTACCAGATAAAAGAAAATGTGGCAAGAGATTTCCAGAACCCAACAGAGATGACATTAGCCAAAAACCCAACATAGGAGAAGGAGAACCTGTTGAGACCATAGCCAGTGGACAGGCACAGGCCTCATAGGGGCCCACAGCAATCTAAAAATATTTGACCCAGAATTGTTTCTGTCAAAAGAAAATACAGGGACTGAGTGGAGCAGAGACTGAAGGAAAGGGCATCCAGAAAATTCCCCACCTAGGGACTGATCCCACTGCAGACACCAAAACCAGACACTACAACTGATGCCAAGAAGCATTTGCTGACAGGAGCCTGGTATAAAGGTACCCTGAGAGGCTGTACCAGTGCCTGACCAATACAGATTCAGATGCTGTCAGCCAACCATTGGACTGA
The DNA here is from genome assembly GCA_019843815.1 of Montemys delectorum. NCBI lineage: Eukaryota > Metazoa > Chordata > Mammalia > Rodentia > Muridae > Montemys > Montemys delectorum. The sequence continues at coordinate 24,347 of JADRCD010146972.1, read as the reverse complement.
GAATGGAGATCCCAAGGGAAGATTTAGGGAAAGGACTGAAGGAGCTAAAGGGGATTGCAACACTATAGGAAGAACAATAATATCAACTAACCAGAGACTCCAGAGCTCCCAGGAACTCAATCACCAACCAAAGAACACATATGTAGGGAACCCATGACTCCAGCCACAGAAGTAGCAAAGAATTGCCTTATCTGGCATCAATTGGAGGGGAGGCACTTGGTCCTGTGGAAGCTTATTGCTGTAGCATAAGGGGATGCTAAGGTAGTGAGGCGACAATGGGTGGGTGGGTGAGCACCCTCATAGAGGCAGAAAGAGGGGGATAGGATAGGGGGCATGCAGAGGGACAACATTTGAAATGTAATCAACAGATATATGTTTATATATATATATGTTTATATGTATGTATATATACATACATATAAACACACATATATACATATATGTATATATGTACATATACACACACATATATATACATATATATGTATATACATATATATATGTATATATATATGTATATACATATATATATATGTATATACATATATATATATAGTGGTAGAAATAGATGTAGACTGGGGATCTAAATTGAGTAATTTTAATTCTACCAAAATATACTTATTTAAGAAGTCAAAATACATCAATAATCACATCTAACATTTGGTATGCAAATTAAAATAAGAATAACAAAATGATAATGCTATGTAGGTTCAGCATAAGATTGGAGAAACTACAGGAAGGGGTATGATGGCTTCAAAATGCATTAGAAAAATGACCAGAGAGATGGCTCAACAACCAAGAGCATTGCTCATCTTGCAGAAGACCAATTTTGACTCCCAGCACTCACATGACAGCTTACAACAATTCTAACCAGTTTCAGGAGATTCAGTACCCTTTTCTGTTCTCTGCTGATACACAGTGCTTATGTATACATAAAATAATGAATAAATCTTAACAAAAAACATAGTAAAATAAATTAGTGAACCCAATCAAGGAGACAAACACTAAACATAAAAGAATAGATCCCTCATTACTTGTAGGTATACAGCCATCTTAAACTCAGAAGGGAATAAGTAAATAAATAGGAAACTGATGAGACAACATATGTAAAGAAGTATTGGCTGAAATGCCCAGATTTTCACTCGCAGGTATAAACCATTTTACACATAGGTATTAAGAAGAATCAAAACAGCATCTGTTTTCAAGCAGTCTTGTAAAAGTCAAGAGTCACCTACTAAGAAAAAGACATTAGGACTAACCTCTCATAGGACGTCTGGAATTATGAATGCATGTCTACAGTTTGAAGATGGTGAAGAATTTTTTAAAAAAGAATAGCAAACTAGAATTCTATGCCTAAAATTAATAGACCGATTTATATTGAAAAATTTAGATACTGCCAACGGGTGCTGAGTACAATTGATGGAAAGCTAGAGAAAGTTCATTAATCTAAAAGAAAATCAATTAATATTCAAAGAAGTAAATCAAAACAGAGACCATTAGGAAGATAAAATCCTGATTTGAGAAATACCCTGTAGAGCTCCGGCAATCGCTCAGAGTAATAAAAGTAGTGGGTATAAAGTACGAGGAGCTGATTTAAATAGGCAGTACCCAAGAGGAAAAAAGAAGTGAGTCTGACTACCTGTGTACCAGTGTGTATCACCAGTGTGTGGTGGAAATCTGGCAGAATCAGGCACGTGAGGATCTGAGGATCCCTGAGATTTGAAGGACAGCCAGTGTAGGTGAAAGAGGTAGTCCCAGGCTCAGTGAGATACTTTGTCTCAAGAGAATAAGGAAGAGAATAACAGAACGGATACTTGATATCCTCTGCCTTCTGCAGTCTCTCTCTCTCTCTCTCTCTCTCTCTCTCTCTCTCTCTCTCTCTCT
>JADRCD010146972.1:10787-22453 GCA_019843815.1 Montemys delectorum | reverse complement strand
TCTCTCTCTCTCTCTCTCTCTCTCTCTCTCTCTCTCTCTCTCTCTCTCTCTCTCTCTCTCTCCCTCTCTCTTTCCCCTCTCTCTGTCTCTCACACACACACACACACACACACACACACACACACACACACTCACATACACACACTAAATACTATATAAAGATATATTATTTGTATTTAAGTCTCCAAAATAAGATTCATTTTATAAGCAAAAATTATGCCATGTAATTTATAGTTTTATTTTAAACAGATATAATATATGACAAAATATTATGAGTTATGGAAGTGGGTAATTATTCTGAAGCAATTTTTTACAGAGTGTCAGAAATTATTTAAAATTAATTCTAAGTATTAAAGGGCCCTTTTAGAAGCATATTTTAATCCTTTGAGAATTAATCCATTATTCAAAAAGTATAGCTAAGAAATTTAAAATAATATTCATATGTAGTCCACAAGCCCCTAAAGATTTACTGAAAAAAATAAAACAAATAAAAATAAAAGAATAGAGAATGTAACACTTAGAATAAAAGAAAAAATTCAGATCTAAATGTATACATAAAACAATTATATTTAAATGGTCTAAATATTGAAATAAAATGGCAACTGGATTTTTTTAAATAGATATTTTGCCTATAAGTAGCCAACTTTAAATGTCAAACTACAAATCTATAAGTGATAAAATTTGGGGGAAAGTTATATCATACACAATTAGCTTAAAAAAACTGAAATTTCTATATTCATATTTAGAAATATTAGTCTCCTAAACAAGGAATCACTCTAGAAACAGTCCTGCCTCAAAATGATGTCTCATTGCACACAAGAAGAAACTATGATAAAACATTCATTGTCGACTTTCACCCCTTAGGCAGATCTGTCTGCAAAAGCTGGGATCTTGGGATCTTAAAAGTATAGGCTGTATTACAATCTAATGGTGTAGACTGGTTCTCCAATTTCAGTGTACTTTACCCACGAATGAAACGAAGAAGGTAGTCATCAAAGAAAGGTTGTGTGAGTTCAGGAATACATGATAAGTTAAGACATGATAATAAACATCTCTAAGTATATCATAAATGTTGACAGAGCACCCTTTTCCCAGTTGTCAGGACAACCTTGTCAGGACAGACCAGTTTAAACACAATTGCCTTTCAGGTGCTATAAGTTGTGTCTTGGAAAGCTTGAAAGCAAGGCAGGAGGCCATATCCAGATTCAAGGTACTACTCCAAGGGCAGCACTCAGCATGTCCTTTCACCATATTGCTATATTGTAACATCTAATAAGAATAAACATGTCTTACAAGTTGAGCGTAAATGTTTGTCACAAGAGACATAGAATCATGTCCAAGAACATTTCAAGGAACAAAATGCACCAGAGGTCAAAGACCTCTGTCTTTTTTCCTGAAGTCTCTCTCACAGTTCTCCAAGGCATTGTTCTCTATGGATCATTCCTTTGTCCCTGTTCTGACCACTCATGACACATAGGAAACCAAAAGTAAAGTTTTTATTTATTTGTGTGTGTTTGTGTGGGTATGTATGTGAGATGTGAATGTGTGTACATGATAATGAGTCAGGGTCTATGTGTATGCGTGAGTGTTGAAGCCAGAGGTTGGCCTTGGTTCTCCTTTTCAGTCACCTTCTCTGTGACTTTTTTGTAACAGGGCCACTCACTTAACCTAGAGCTTACAGAACTGTCCTGTCTATCAGGTAACCACGCTTCAGGTGCCTCCAGTCTTCTCTTGCCCAGATTTAAAGCATACACTTCTGAGAATGCAATTTTATACAGGGCTTGGGCATCTGACTTGAAGTCCTTACATTTGTATATTAGCCATGCTAGCGATTTAGATGTCACCTCTCTGGCCCAATTAGTAAGTATATATTACACATATTTGTATATGTGTGAATGATATTATATTGTTATTTTATAAGATATAATAATAAATATAATTAATATAATAAATAATATACAATATATAACACAACATAGAATATATAACATATAATGTACAATATAAAGTATAAATATAAGATATAAGATACACGATATATAGTATAGGATATATAATTGATATATGATATGTGATATAAGATACATGACGTTCGATATATGATATATAACATATAATATAGTATATAACATATAGCATATAGTATATAGTGTAGTGTATAGTGTATAGTACATAAGCATAACATATAATGTATTATATATTGGTATTATATAAATATAATATTTATTTATAAATAAATCATAATTATAAATAAATCAAATATAAACAAATCAAATTATATTTCTATAATAATCAATTGGAGGAGAGTCCCTTTATTTTGGGAAGGCTCGATGCCCCAGTGTAGGGGAATGCCAGAGTAGGGAGGCAGGAGTGGTTGCATGGGTTGGTGGTGAGCACCCTCATAGTAGTAAGGGTAGGGAGAATGAGATAGGTAGGGGTTTTCAAGGAAAACTAGGAAACTAGGAAAACTAGGGGAAACTAGGAAAGGTAATAACATTTGAAATGTAAATAAATAAAATATCCAATAAAATAATGGAAAATATTTATAATAAAGCTATCAAAATATATCATAAATATATAAAATAATAAATATAATAATATATGATATAAAATATATTGTATAACATATATTATATAATAGGATATTTTAAAATAACATATTACATATTATGTTTTTAATATTTGAAATTAAAATGCAATTATAACATTTTCTTCTTCTCTTTCTTACTTCCAAACCCTCCCATGAGCTCCCCAATCCCTTGGGCTTTCTCAAGTTTAGCCTCTCTCTTTTTAATTGCTGTGATGCTTAATATATTTTGTACACACACACACACATACACACACACACATATGCACACATATACCTAAGTATATAAATACAACCTTCTTTGTCTATGTAATGTTGCTTGTATATGTATGGTTTCAGAGCTGACCACGTGGTATTGGATAACTTTTCCCTGAGGAAGGCTATTCTGCTTTCAGCATTTCTAATTTTCTTGCAGTTTTGTGTCTATGGGTGAGGCCATCTGAGATCTCACCCTCCCATGTTAGCATGTCTTTTGGTGTTCTTGGGTAGGTCTTATTTAGGAAACCACATGGTTTGAGACTTCATGATTATAACTTCCCTGTCATTGCTAGATGGCACAGTCTGACCACAGACTGCCTGTTCCTCTGGCTCTTACAATCTTTCTGCTCCATCTTCTAAGATGTTCCCTGAGCCTAGGGTGCACGAATTGTTTTGGAGACATATCAGTTGGATTTGTCTATGCCTTTTATTTTTTCTGCATTTTGATCCACTCATCTTCTTTGTTAAGATCTCTGTTGTCAAGAGAAGTTTCTTTGGTGAATAGTGAAAACTTCACTAATCTGTGGATATAAGAATAAATATTTAGATACAGTTAAAAAATTAAATGGACCAAATACATAGGACTAGTTAGGTCATAGATTTTAGAGGAATATCTACTACTGTCATTTAAGCAAAGCAGCCTAATTCCGAACTGTGCTCTAATAGATTTTTAAAGTCTGTAAAGCAATAGCTAAAATAGTTGGAAGAGGAAATAAACCTAATTATCTTTTGAAAGTTTAAATCATTTCTCTAAACACTGGGACAATTTGGCAATTAATTAATCAGTTACAAAAACTCAACAAGATGAAAGGTGTCTGAATGCTCCTGATTGCTAAATTAATGTGATTGTTTGGGATAAAAGAAAAGTCATTTCTTCAATGTAGTTCACGTGAGAGATGGGTACATACAGAAAAGACATTTAGCATTTTAAAGTTTAGAGACACTTGCATTTAAAATATATTTCCTTGCATAGCAGATCTAACATGGTTGGTAAAAGACGTGTCTGTCATTCCCTTATTAATAGAATGCTATTCAATAAAGATAGAATAATCTACCGATATATGAATTGAATTGACTGTATTTTAAAATGTCATAAAAATCATGCTCAAAAATAATGATTGGAAGTGAATGATGTATACTGGCTGGTTTTATGTGTCAACTTGACACAGGCTGGGGTTATCACAGAGAAAGGAGACTTGTTTGAGGAAATGCTTCCATGAGATCCAACTGTAAGGCATTTTCTCAATTAGTGATCAAGTGGGGAGGGCCCCTTGTGGGTGGTGCCATGGCTGAGCTGGTTGTCTTGGATTCTATAAGAAAACTAGCTGAACACAACAGGGGAACTAAGCCAGTAAGGAACATCCCTCCATGACCTCTGCATCAGCTCCTGCTTCCTGACTTGTTCCAGTCCTGACTCCTTTTGGTGATGAACAGCTGAATAAATCCTTTCCTTCCCATCTTACTTCTTGGTCATGATGTTTGCACAGGAATACAAACCCTGACTCAGACATGATTCTATTTATATAAATCATAGAAAAGGTAAAGCTACTGTCTTAGTCAGGGTTTCTATTCCTGCACAAACATCATGACCAAGAAGCAAGTTGGGGAGGAAAGGGTTTATTTAGCTTACTTCCACATGGCTGTTGATCACTAGAGGAAGTCAGAACTGGAACTCAAGCAGGTCAGGAAGCAGGAGCTGATGCAGAGGCCATGGAGGGATGTTCCTTACTGACTTGCTTCTCCTGGTTTGCTCAGCCTGCTCTCTTATAGAACTCAAGACTTCCAAGCCCAGAGATGGCACCACCCACAAGGAGCCCTACCCCCTTGATCACTAATTGAGAAAATGCCCCACAGCTGGATCTCATGAAGGCACTTCCCCAACTGAAGCTCCCTTCTCTGTGATAACTGCAGCCTGTGTCAAGTTGACACACAAAACTAGCCAGTACAATTGACCCCTTGTTAACTTGACACACAAACACATCACTATTAAGCCTCAACCCTTATGTTCTTATTCATCCACAAAATCTAAAGTCCCAAAGTCTTTACATATTAAAAGTCTAATCAATTTAAAATGTCTAATATCTTTTAAAATTTAAAGTCTCCTAACTGTGGGCTCCACTAAAATATATTTTTCCTTCAAGAGGGAAAAATATCAGGGCACAGTCACAATCAAAAGCAAAACCAATGTCTGGGATCCAACTCATGATCTTCTGGGCTCCTCTAAGGGCTTTGGTCACTTCTCCAGCTCTGCCCTTTGTAGAACACATTTTTATCTTTTGGGCTCCAGATGCCTGTACTCCATTGCTGCTGCTGTCCTTGGTGGTCACTGTATGGTACTGGCATTCCCAAAACACTGCTGTAACTACACTTTATCAGTAGCCTCTCATAGACTGTCTTCATGGTGCCAAGCCTCAACTCCTTTGCATGACTCCTTCAGTCCTGGGCCATGAATTGCAAACTGAGGCTGCACCTTCACCAATGGCCTTCCATGGCCACTCACTGTGCGGAGCCTCAGCTGCTCTCTATGACCCCTTCATGCTATTAAAACCAGTACCACCTGGGTGACTCTTACACATTACCAAGTCCTGCTGCAGCACAAGGTACAACCTTGGCTATCTCTGGAACATAGCCTCTTAGTGCTCTCAGAAAACACTCCCCAGAAGATGTCACCTCAATGATGTTGGTCTCTTCTTAATTACTGCTAATTTCTTAGCTCCAGCTAACCAGTATCAATAGTCCCAGCAATGCAAAGTTTTCACTTTAGTAGTTCTGGTATCTTGTTAATCACAGCTGATACTTCAGCCCCAGCTAACCAGAACCACAGAATCTTCACAATCAAAACAACATGACCCTGATAAGAGTCTTTAATCTTCCCTCTGAAATTTCACAAGCCAGGCCTTTATCTCTGCACTGTTCTCAACATAATTTTCCAAGCTCCCACAGAACATCCCACAGAGTTCTTAACAACCAGTGGTTCTTCTAGCTCAAAGTTCCAAAGTCCTTCCACAATCCTCCCCAAAACATGGTCAGGTTGTCACAGGAATACCCCACTCCTGGTACCAACTTGTCTTAGTCAGGGTTTCTATTCCTGCACAAACATCACGACCAAGAAGCAAGTTGGGGAGGAAAGGGTTTATTTAGCTTACTTCCACATGGCTGTTGATCACCAGAGGAAGTCAGGACTGGAACTCAAGCAGGTCAGGAAGCAGGAGCTGATGCAGAGGTCATGGAGGGATGTTCCTTACTGGCTTGCTTCTCCTGGCTTGCTCAGCCTGCTCTCTTATAGAACTCAAGACTTCCAAGCCCAGAGATGGCACCACCCACAAGGGGCCCTACCCCCTTGATCACTATTTGAGAAAATGCCCCACAGCTGGATCTCATGAAGGCACTTCCCCAACTGAAGCTCCCTTCTCTGTGATAACTGCAGCCTGTGTCAAGTTGACAAACAAAACTAGCCAGTACAGCTACCATGATAAATCAGAAATGGGATCACATTAAAAATTTACCATACAAGGAATCTATGAGGTTACAAGGGTATGCTATTAATTATGCAACAATACAAATATTATTAATTAGTATAAACTGTTTTACATGTCTTATGGATTTATGGGTGTAATCCAATGATTTTTTGAAAGTAAAGAATAGGTTTTTGGTAGGAGCAAAAGTCTTATTCTTTTTATCTATAAAAGTTATATGTATATATCATGATATATATTATGAAATATGTATTCATGCTATTGATATTTCATGGAAGATACAAAAAAATTCACAAATTATCCTTAGGGACATTGTAATTATAAGAGACTGGCAAACACTGAGGTACAAGGCAAGAATTTTAAAAATTAAAAAGAGGTCCAATGTCTACAATTCTACCTTTAATGGAATAGGATATATTATACAAGCCTCTTAAATTATTATTCAATTTATTATTAAAGTCTACAATATTGACTATAGATAGATAGATAGATAGATAGATAGATAGATACTAGAAAGTAAACCCCCTAGGTAATTTAATTCAATGGGAAAAATGTATTTTTCATAAATGATTATCTTTTGTTTTTTTGGTATGTATGGAAATCCTATAATAGTAGAAAATAGTATATTGTGTATTACTATGCAAATGTAGCTTTGGTAATGGATGTAAACGTAAAGGCCAGGCATGATGGTGGTATACATCTTTGATCCCAGTGATTTGGAGGCTGAAGCAGGTAGATTTCTAGGAGTTGAGGCTATCCTAGACTTTATAGCAAGTTTCAGGCTAGCCAAGCCTACATATTGAGATCTTGTTTCAAAATAAACAATAAAAATCATAAAGCAAGAAAATTTCTAGAAAAAAAATCAGTTCTTAGGAGGCTGAAGCAGTTTCATGAATTTGAGAGAAGTCTTGTTTCAAAGAAGCTAGAGGCTAGTCTGGGATGTACAGTCTGATTGACTTCTAAAAATAAAAATGTTTAGTTGATATAGTGTTGACATAACCTGCACAACAACTTTACTTAATCCTAAGCAGAAGGAAGAAAGAGGCGGGTGGAGGGAGAGGTGAAAAAGAGAGGGAGAGGGGTAGAGTGAAGGAGGAGAGGAAGGGGAGGGGGAGAGGGAGAGGGAGGAAGGGTGGTAGGGAGGAATATAGGCAAACAAGCAAACAAGGAAAAAGCAATACACTCTTTAGTCTAAGAAAAGATGGAATTTAAAAACCTGTAAGCATAATTCAAACTTCTATATATGCTAAGAAAAAATAAGTAAATGTATTGTGATTTCACAGGCACTGTAAAAATAACCAAAGTACAGATGTGAAACATAAGTGAAGCATTGTATAGTCTAGCTTAATGTAAAAATATAAATGTGTTTGCTTCTATAATGAGAAGTAACATATTTAAAAGGAAGGACAAAGGTTTGAATAGACACTGTGCCAAATAAGATATACAAATTTCAAATAAACTCACAAGTAGCTGTATTAGTTAGGTGTCATGAGTTTTAATGCGATTTCATTTTCTCACATCCACACACAGACACACACACACACACACACACACACACACACACAGAGAGAGAGAGAGAGAGAGAGAGAGAGAGAGAGAGAGAGAGAGAGAGAGAGAGAGAGGAAAGAAACAGACACAAAGACACCCAGATGGATTGATTGATAGATAGATAGATAGATAGATAGATAGATAGATAGATAGATAGATAGACAGACAGACAGACAGATGACAGCCATGTAGATAATAAAATAGAATTTTAGGGTGCTGGGAATGCCAATGTTGAGTGAGCAAGTTGAACTACTTCTGTAGGGAGTGTAAGGTGTTAAAACAGCTTTGAAAGAACAGTTTGACAGTTTCTTCAGCCATTAAATTGTTAAATATACCTCTATATGATAAACAGTAAGAAAATTCAGTTCTAGATGCTGATCCAGAAAAAGTTCCAATATATGCCTATAAAATAACCAGAAACTTCAAATCTATCTAGAACAGGGCCAGCTCCATAAGAGAAAATGTCCATTCATTCATAACTTATTGTGTTATCATACATAGAGTACTAAGATGAATTTGTCAAGTGGGACATGAATGAAGGAATTACAAAAAGCTATTGAGGGTTAAAATTCCACATATAGAAAGTATGTGCTATATTACTCCATTTCCATAAAATTGGAGGATAATCAAGAGATTAATTTCTAGTGTTAAATTCAAAAGACACAGTTTTTTTTTTCAGGACTACCAGGAATTTATAGATTACACAAAAGGCAATTAGCAATATTTTATATTTGAATCCAAGTGATAGTTGCAAAATAAAGACAGGAAATTCCATGACTTATTAGGCCGATCGAAAATGTTATGCTAATAAAAGTGGTGTTTGTTCAATATCTGTACAAATCACCCCTATGTAGCCAGTCACAGGTGTGACGTTCCATAAATCACATCTTGACATTTACTATTGCTTGAAATTATAGCATCTAAGAGAATGTGGAATCAAACCTTACCTGTCTGCTTTTTATTATTGTTTCTTTTATCCTTTTTATGATTATTAATTTTTGATAGATTTCTCAGGTCCAAACTTTGGTAATTTTCTCCCTTTTAATGCATTCATTTTGAAATGTAATATTCTGTTGCATATTTAAATGTGTGTGTGTGTGTGTGTGTTACTTTGGATACACTTGAGCTTTTTACATACATATACCCCACTGCCACCCCTGGAAGTTGCATCTTTCCATTCATTCTCCTGACTCTCTGGGCTTCTCTCCTCTGTCTCTTCCCACATCTGATCCTGACTGCCTATTTTCTGCCCCCTCCCCTCTCCCACTCAGGTCCCTCCCTCCCTCTGCCTCTCATGACTATTATGTTCCCCCTTCTATGTGGGATTCAAGGATCTTCACTTGTGCATTCCTTCTTTAACTATTTGGCCCTGTGGGTGTATCATGGGTATTTTGTATTTTATGGCTAATATCTACTTACACATGAGTACATACCACACATGTATTTTTTTTGGGTTTGGGTTATCTCACTAAGTATGATATATTCTAGTTCTATCCACTTGACTGTAAAATTCATAAAGTCCTCATTTTTTGATAGCTGAAAGCTATTCCATTGTATAAATGAATCACATTTTCTCTATCAATTCTTCGCTTGAGGAACACCAGGGTTGTTTCCAGTTTCTGGCTACTATGAGTAAATCTGCTTTGAGCATGTTCTTGTGATATGGTGAAGCATCATTAGGGGATATGCCAAGGGAGCAGTACATCTGGGTCTTCAGAGAGTTCTGTATCCAATTTTCTAAGGAAACGCCAGATAGATTTCCAGAGTGGTTCTACGTACTTGCAGTTCCACCACTCTGATTGGTGTACACTGGAATCTCAAAACCATTTTGATTTGCATTTCCCTGATGGCTAAGGATCTCTCTAAGGGCTTCTCAACTATTCAAGATTCCTCTGGTGAGAATTCTTTGTTTAACTCTGTACCCCACATTTAATTGGGTTATTCGGTTGGTTGGAGTCTAATTTCTTGCGTTCTGTATAATTTGGATGTAGGGTTGTTGGCCTGCATCTGTCCCGCCACTGGGCCACTGGGCATGGCAGCCTGCAGAGGCAGAAGACATGGAGTTTGACTGCATCTGCCCCACTCTGCCACCTTAGGGAAGCACTGGGGCACTGCTCTGGGGTGGGAAAGCACAATCCGAAATGTGGGAAAGCTGGGGCTGGTTCTGGGGTCCCCTGGCATGTGAGAAGGCCAGGGCCATGGGGTTCTCAGACTCTTGGACATCCAGGTACCACTGGGAGTCTCAGAAGAACAGAGAACAGAGTGAGAGCAGGCAGTCTGGGGACAGAGTCCAGGAGTGGTCTGGGGGAAGGGCATCATTAGCTAGAGCCATGGGGGGAAAAATCTTTGGCTTGACAGAGGCAGTCTTGGTGGTGGTTGCAGCTCAGAGCGAAGAAGCCTTCTACAGGAGACTAGGCTGTGGCTCTGTAGCTGAAGGCCTTCTCCATGGCTTCCCACTGTGGATCTCTATGAGAAGAGACAATCCGTCCATGGTTTTAAACAGTTTATTGTCATGGAGGAAAATGGATGTGTAAAAACGATACACTTCTTGTCAAGATGGGGCTTGCGATTAAATACCTTTCGCAGGGAGGAATATCTGGGAAGGGAAGCTTATTGACTAAACCCTCTGGGCCTCTATGAACCTCATTAGCATGCAGAACTATGTTTCCTGTCTACTTGACTGTGGTCACATCTCTTATTCTTGTCTTGGTCAGAGATGTCAGGGATGCCTCATCTACATGTGGAAGGGCTTGGGGCTTTGCCCTTACATAACTGATGGCCACAAGTCTATGGGGTACTGTGTACATGACAAGGGCCTGATGCTGGGAGCAGACAAAGCTCCTACCATCCGTTCAGGGTCTCTGGGGCTTCAAACCTTTAGCTCGACCTTATCAGGTTTCCTCTCATGGACCACGGCCCTGCATTTGGATACTAGCCTTCTGTTGGATGTAGGGTCACGGTAGATTTTTTTTCCCTAATCTGTAGACTGTGGATTATCCTATTGACAGTGTCCATTGCCTTATAGAAGCCCTTCCAGTTTTATATTGTCCCATTGATAAACCTGTCTATTTCTTTACCAATACTATGCTGTTTTTATCACTATTGCTCTGTAGTACAGCTTGAGGTCAGGGGTGGTGCTTTATGCAAATCAAAATTGTTTCCAAAAGCAGCCTCTGTCTAGACTAACCTCCACTGGTAAAGCGTTTAGTGTTCAAAAATCTATATGAAGAGGTTAATGACGGCAGTTACTCTGCTTCATAAAGTTCTTATAGTTTGTTCAGCAAATAGTATTTTTAATGAGCTCAGTTGTCTCAAAGATAAAAGTATGCTAAGGAATCTAGAAAGATAAAGTATGCATTGTACAGTACTAATCATAACGACTTAATTAGGTGTTAATGTGGATTTTACTCTCATTAGGATTTAATGGTAACTGGATATATAAGTGTTCAGTTAGCATTTCCATAATCATAGTCTAGTAAGGACATATTTCCTTCCAACACAGAACTTAAAGAAAAATAGATTTTGTTGTGAATTAGTCCTAAAGAAAAAAAAATGTCCAATTTTCAACTGTATCTTATGCTTGACCATAACAGGTGGTAAAGTTGAATGAGGTGCTGCCAGTACACTATCCTTTCCTTTAAAATTTATGGGTGTGTGTGTGTGTGTGTGTGTGTGTGTGTGTGTGTGTGTGAGAGAGAGAGAGAGAGAGAGAGAGAGAGAGAGAGAGAGAGAGAGAGAGAGAGAGAGAGAGAGAGAGAGAGAGAGAGAGAGAGAGAGAGAGAGAGAGAGAGAGAGAG
>JADRCD010146972.1:0-10777 GCA_019843815.1 Montemys delectorum | reverse complement strand
GAGAGAGAGAGAGAGAGAGAGAGAGAGAGAGAGAGAGAGAGAGAGAGTATGTATGTGCCCACAGAAGCCAGAAGAGAATATTGGATGGACCAGAACTAAAGTTCTAGAGTTCCAGTCAGTTATGAGTTTCCCAACATCAGAATTAGAAACCAAACACCATCAAGTGCAGTAAGCACCTGATCTGACCAACCATTTCCCTATTCTCTTCTAATACAACTTCTATATAGGATTAGTTATGTAATTAGAAGAAAGAAGTTGCCAGCTAACATAATCCTCAATGGTGTTAAAAGGTCACTATGCCTTTGTTATTGAATTAATAGTCGTTTGTGAGTTGGTTTAAAAGAAAATTCATTAACCTATAATTATGTGTTATCAGGTGCTGTCCCAGGAGTGTTCACAAATCCTATTCTTAAAAAGCCCTGTTACAATTCCATTTTTAGCCAGACTTGTGCCATGATGAAGGTAAAGATAAGGAAGCAAATGGCTGCTAAAGCAGTGTGTACAATCCATGAGTGAACTGAAGTTCAAAAAAAATCTGTTTCAATGATTATATCCAGATATTCTCTGACAGTCCTTATTTACAGGTTCCCTAAAAACGGGGGAACCATCACCACCTTTTCCCTCATTTTTATCTAGAAAACAGAAAGTACCAAGAAGCTAACATTTCTACCATAAGTACATTATGATAAACCCAACTACAGTACTGGGCAGATCTCTAATTATAAGTTTTACATTCATTGTATGTAATATACATATGATAATCTTAACTTTAGTGCTGGAAGAGACATCAGTTGAATGCAGGGTATTTGTCTACTAATTTATCTGTTAAAGATCAGAAACAGAGAACCAGAAAAATATAATATGAAACCACATGAGTTATAGAAATTCAGGTCAATCACTTACCCCATAGCATCAAATATTTTTATAGAATCCAGGTAGAACAGTATTCAGAAACATATTTATTCAAAAATCAATCTACGTGTACAAAAGATGCATAATCTAGTTATAGCAGGAGAATGACATCATCTTAAACAGTTCCTCATTCTCTAAGCTTGACTTAAGACCATATCTCAATGGATGAGTATGTGTGCATAGCTTTAGAAATTCTTTATTTGAGCCTATGATGAAAAGCAATCCAGCCACCAATCATTGTTCTGGCCCATTTTTGAAACTCTCAGATGGCTTTTGTTTCTAGATTTGCACAAATAACTAATAACATCCCCCAACAATACACGAATACAAGAATAACAAATGAAAATAACAAAGAAATAACAAATGAAAACTGTGCAGGGAGAACAACTCAAGGGAAGAAAATAAACATCCATTTTTAATTACTGGAACACTAATGAAGACACTGAATCAAAAAATGGTTTGACTCTAAGTGTTATCAAGCAAAGACAATAACCATGAAAGCTTCCCCAAATAACACTTAACAGCAAGTGGAGGCAAATGACCTGATCAGATCTTGAAAGAATGCATACATTAGTGTTCAGCTTCACTGTTCCTGATTACAGGTTCCAATCTAATCTCCATAGAAATGGAATTCCTATTGTGCCTCAGAGATCTCTGACAAGTATATCAGAATCCCTGTTTGGGAGAAAAAATAAATGAAATTCAGGTTGCTATCATGGGAGTGGATGCTGTCAGCCACTAGGAGGGACCAAGTTTGTCTTTTAAAAGGTAGCCAATATTGATTTGAAAACAAACTAAAAAAGCTAATATTACCACTCATCATGGAGAATGAAGGAAACAATCTCTCTGCTGTTCTATTTTCTCACTTAGCATTTGTATACTTGGCATCATGTCTATATTCTCTCCCTTTTCCTTCTCTTTCCTTTTACACACATAAAAAGATTACAAGGATATTCCCACCTCCCAAGGTTGCATATTTCCATTTATTCTGATGTCCCTTGGGGCTTCACTCCTATTCCCCCAAATTGGGACCCATCTAAAGGGGAGGCTTCAAGGCTTGACACTATTACTGATGCTATGACGTGCTTACAGACTGGAGCTTAGCATGGCTGCCCCTGAGAGATTCAACAAGCAGCTGAGTGAGACAGACACAGATACTCACACCAATCAATGAACTGAAGTCCAGGACCCCTGTGGTTGAATCAGGAAATGCTGGAAGAAGTTGAGGAGGGCAATCGCATAGGAAGACCAGTATTCTCAACAAACCTGGACCCTTGAGATCTCGAGACACTGAGCCACCAACCAGGCAGCATACACTAGCTGGTCCAAGGCCCCTGACACATATACAGGAGAGGACTGCCTGTTCTGAGAGAAGATGTACCTAATCCTTGAGAGACTTGAGGCCCTAGGGAATGGGGAAGTCTGGCAGGATGTGGAAGTGTGTGGGAGTATGGGGACATCCTCTTGGAGATGGAGGAAGAGGAATGGGATGAGGAATGGTTGGAGGGCAGAATGAGAGAGGGATAACGACTGGACTTTTAAAAAAAGATTAAAGATAATAATAATAATAATAATAATAATAATAATAATAATAATAATAATGATAATGATGAAAAGATTACCAGGACACAAACAAAAATTGGGCTAGGTGTGATGGTAATTCCATCACTTTGGAGGCTGAAGCAGGGGGGTTGTTATGAGTTTGAGACAAGCCTGGACTTACAGAGTAAGAGCCTGTGTCAGAGGAAAACAATAAAATAATGCAAACAAATGAACAAACAAAAAACAATGAAGCAAGCAAACAAACAAAAAACCATAAAATACATGTACCCTAATCATGAAAATTGAAACTAGTTTGGAATTGGAAAAAAAGATATGCCAATTAAGTATAATTCTAACACAAAGATTCTCCTCGCTATGGTATGCATTAATCTAGTTTTTTTTTATTTCACCAACACAAAGACATTATGACAACCAGAAATAAATCACTTAATTTTGATGATTAATATGTTGAATATTTTAATGGATGTATAAAAGATTATTTTTGTGTGAATATGAATGTGGATGTGTATGCAGGTACACCTATGTGTAAAGGGACATGTATGTGCAGGTGCTTGTATTTGCTTGTACACATATGTCTGTGTGGGTGAATGTATACTTGTATGTCTGTGTGTGGAGATAGAGACCACCTAGGAAATGTTTCCCTACTAACTGTCTACCTCTTTAGTTGAGGTCTCTTATCTCCCTAGTGCTATGATTTTTAAGCAGGGACAACCATAAAAACTTTTTTTTTCTGGCGCTTCAAGGATCAAACTCTGGTCCTCATGCTTACAAGGCAAGCATATTATCAGCTGAGCTTTCTCCCCAGCCCTACCACTGACTTTGTAACACAAGTTTAACTCTGATTTGACAGTTTCATTGTTTACCTTGATTCTTCCTCTACCCTATACTTAGCAATCTCTTTTTTAGCTCTCTCAAAACATCTAGCAGTAGGCATATTTCTAAAATCAATGTTGATGCTATTAGACTGAAATAAAATAGGCCCTATGACATAATCTGCGCAAGAAGTTGGACGTCTCATAGCCTAGCTCCCTCAGCAATGAAAGCATGAGGTAGGAAAGATTGAGTGCTGTAACGTATGTGAAGCTCTCCGAAAGCTACTCAGCCCCTGAAGGCTCACTTAGAAGAGTCAACTCCTGTAGCCACGTTTGCTTTAGTGGGAGTAGTTTTGAAGACGTGGAACAGCCCTTCTCAAGGATTATTGTATTCCATGCAGCTTGCTTTATATTGAGCAACCAAATCCTTAGTCTGAAAGCTTGGATTAAAAAAAAAATTGGAGGCACAGAGCTTGGGAGCTTCTCCCTGTGGTAACTTTGCCAAGATTCAGGGACATAGCCAAGTGTCTAGCTGTTGAGGGTCCTGGGGACACCATAGTTATTCCAAGTCATGGTTATTTTGTTGTTAGATCTCGTGAATTTTTTTTTTTTTTTGTGGTTGATGTTGTTATTTGTTTATTTGTGATTTTTGAGAAACAAATACATCCTACCTTGTAGACATGCACACAAACCATCTTTATTGTTTTGGTATACTACAAAAAGATATGGGTACTTTAAAAGAATATTAACTAATATTATAAGTCTGTATATATTATGTAAGTCTAAGCTGTCACTGGTCTAGGACTCATACATCAGCATAGGTGAGATAAAGTTTTGCTTTTGCTAGAGTATGTTTCTTGTCTTGTAGAACTATTCCTCCAGCTTCAAAACAACTCTGACCTCTGTCTCCCTAACATCAGTCAACCTTCTTCCTTTATCTTTCTCTGTATCTTTATGATGAGACATTCGCAGAAAATACAGAATGATAACATCATTTCAACATCCTTATATGCAAGACCAGGCATAGTGGTACATCCTTTATGTGCTAGTATTTCAGAGGCTGAGGTAGAAAGATCTTTGAATTTGAGGGTATCCTGGTTTATATAGCAAGTTTCAGGATGACCAGGACACATAGAGAAACTCTGTTGTTTCAAATAACCACACACACACACACACACACACACACACATGCACACGCACACGCACACACACACACACACACATACATGTATATATGTGTGTGTGTATACATATATGTATATATACATATATACATATATATTTTTTCAGGGTATGGTAATGCATTCTGTTTCTTAGAATTAGAACATGTATGCATATCTAAGGTACAGTGAAGTAGGGGTATTATTCTATCTGTTATATACTTTGTTTAAATATTTCCACATATTATCAAACTCAATCCTTCATTAATTAGAGTGCATAGTACAGATACTGTAAATATGCTTACCTCTTTTTATGCCCATCTTTCTAAGTCTGTTTTCTATGATTTCTATGATATCATCCAAAATATTTAAGTCCATCTTTGACCTTTCCTACCCTCTCACACTCAGTCTCGTATCTATGTTAAAGAAGGTTTTTTTCTTTCTATTTTTCTTTCTATTCCACTAGGTACTGCCTATTCATCATGTAATTCATATTGCTCAGTAGCTACTTTGCATTCAAACCACAAACATTATGTCTTTTACAAAGTGTTTTGTGACTCTCCAAGAGAGAGTCAGTTCTGCCTCTTGCAGATCCACAATAGTTGGAGGAGACTTTTACTTCACAAACAATCCATTTTATGATATGAGAATCATCATAAGTATTTCTCTGTTTTATGTTCTAAATTCTAGGAAGATAGATATTATTTCATTCATCTCTTTACACTTAGGTAGGATTTTAAAATTTCATTTTAGCAGTGCAGGAAAAAGGGCAAATTATAAACTTAATAGTGTGGATTCTCTCAGACATGAGATTAATTCAATCAAATTACACTCTTCTTGATCTCACAAAAGTCATTATTGAAGACAGTTTGCCATAATATTTCATGTAGCTTTCCTATGTTATAAACATTTTCCCATAATCTTGAACTTGTTAGGACCATTAATGTCACTTGGCAGGTATTAAACATATTTGAGACACTTATTAGTTTATTGGTATTATAGCTAATCTAAGTTGTCAACCTTACAGATTTGCGAAAGAGGAATCCTAATTGAGGACTTACATCCACCAGACTGGCCTTTGGCTATATCTACAGGAATATTTTCTTTTCTTAATTGTAATTGATCTAGCCCACTGTGGACATTTCTTTCTCTAGGCAGGAGGGGTTGGGCTATGTAAGAAAGGTAGCTAACTGTAAGCCCAGTAGAAAGCCAATAAAGTGTGTTCCTCCATAGTTTCTCCTTCGTGGCCTTCCTGGAGTCCCTACCTTGGCCTCTCTTAACGATGGACTCTATACCGTAATGTCTTTCTATCTCATGTTGATATTTCTAAATAGAAAGCAAACTAGGAAAATTGGTATTACTGTTGCTGTTTTATTTTGTGGAGACCATGTTACTTAGGATCAAGCATATCAAACTTATTTTCATATTTTCATTTACTTATTGATAGTGTATATGATATTTTGAGATCTATGTACTGACTCTCTTTTTAAATTTTGGTTAGTTACATTTATCTTATTATTTGTAAGTTTTCTTATTTTATATTTGGATACAAATATATTGCTTGTTACATATTCTCAAGAGCAGCTGTCAGTCTATGTATTGGCTTTTCAAAATATATTCAAAATATGTATATATGCATTTACAATACTACAGAATTATGACTATAATGGCCATTGTACAAAAGGAGAAATAATTGGGTTTCTGGATAAGTGTAACTAATGCTGTTAACATTGGGCAGAGACCTGTCATAATCAGATATATGCCATCATGTGATAACTGTGGCTCTCGGTGTTTCCCTGGTAATTATTTATATTTCAGAGTCTACCTTGCAGTCACTGACATCTGGAAGCAAAGAATGATTATTGCTCACACTCGCTTTGTTGAATAGGATTCAGAATAAAGATGATATATTTTGCAGAAAGCGTGGCATGATATTACTATATTTAAAAAAAAGAAGAGTGGAGACTTTATTAAACCAAGTACCAACTCTAATTAACTGTCCTGAATCTTATGATGAGTGACCACTACATGGTACCTCAGAACCACCAACTTAGATCTTGGGAATTTCACCTCAGTGGAGAATTTTCCCTCTGAAAATGCCTAAATTAGGAAGAAAAAAAGGCCAGATAACAGATTTGGAAGATTCTGGGTATTTCTATTCTCTTCATATTTCAAAGTCAAGATTGACTGGGGCGTGCAAGACAGACCCAACCAAATCTGTTTTTTTTTCCCACACACATAATTTTAATTTTGTGCTGTATAGTATTTTTGTCAACATGACAGAAACTAGAGTCACATGGTAAAAGGTCATTTCAACTGAGTAATTGTCTCCATCAGACTGAACTCCAGACAACTTTACAGGATTTTCTTTAGCTTGAGGATTGTTTTGAGAAGACTCATACTATGGAGTGATGTTCTATTCCTGGGCACGTGGTCTCTGTAAAAGAAATGAGCAGAGGAAGAAAGTCTAAGGAAGCCTTCCTGGTTTCTGCATTATTTTTTACCTTTCATTCCTTTTTTTTTGTTTTGTTTTGTTTTGTTTTGTTTTGTTTATATTCCAGCTATTGCCCCCGCTTCTCTGTCCTGTCTCCCACAGTTCCTCATCCTATTCCTTGTCATCCAATTGCCTCTCAGAGGGTACTACCCCTTCACCAGATCTCCCCATTCACTGGGACATCAAGTCTCTTGAGAAATAGGTGCATCCTCTCCCACTGAGGCCAGACCAGGCAGTTCTCTGCTATATATGTGCCAGGGGCCTCAGACTGGCCTGTATATGCTGTCTGGTTGGTGGCTCAGTTTCTCAGATCTCCTTTGGGTCTGCGTTAGCTGAGACTGCTGGTTTTCCATCTTTCCCCTCATTCAACAATAAAGGTGCCCAACTTCAATCCGATGGTTGGGTATAATTATCTGTGTCTGTCTTAGCCAGCTGCTGCCTCTCAGAGGACAACCTTGCCAGACTCCTATCTGTAAGCACATCATAGCATCAGTAATAGTGTCAGGCCTTGGTCTGTCCTCCCAACCCTGCCCATGAGATGGATCCCATGTTGGGCCAATTCTCACTTGGATATAAACTGAAAATGAACCCTTTCCTATTCAAGATGCTTTTGATCATAGTGTTTTATCACAGCAACATAAAGCAAACTAGAAAAATGCCCTTGTATGTCTCAAGAAAGAATGATATAACAGGTCAACAATGATTACAAGAATAATGCAAGACACTGTTTGAAAAGGTAAACCCTGAGGGAGAACACTAAATGCATTTCTCATACTACGATCAATCCTCTTTGAGAACCTTCAAAATCTGTAATACCTAGTTTACTTTTTAACCATTACCATTCCATATATCTATTATATTCCTTGGTAAATTATAAATACAAAGAATTTGATTATTATGTTACTGTCCACATATTCTCTTGTAATGTCTCCCAACAAGTGAGACCAATTGTAAAATCAGTGTGTCTTTCAAGAGCAGTCTGAGATAAGATGCTTAAAGCTGATTTTGTATAAAAGAAGCAAGCACAGATGTTCTCTTTCTCTCTTTCCCTCTCTCTTTGAATTCTAAACAGATAGGACATTCTTGTTTGACTAGTGATAGAGGTACAATATCTATTGAAAGTTCAAGAATCAAACTAAAATGACAACAGCCTAAACTATAAAATGTATGTATTATTTCAATTCCTGAAGCCAACAGCTAAAGAATCCAGTATATCACTTCACTTGTCAGCCTGTGTGCATAATCAGAGACAACATCATGATCTTTGAGCATAGAATCTTTGCACATTTAGATCTCCTGGAGCATTCTTCTCACATGACAATGACAGTAACTATTTCTCAGTCTCTATATTTCTCCTGTAATATGAAGGATAGTCTTGTAATTTTCCACATAATTATCTGCAATTCTAAACATTCCACAATTCCCTCAAAACAATTTTATAACTTGCTCATCTTTTTACTTTTAAATTAATTAATATTCTTTTAAAGTACCCAAATCTTTTGTAATTATAGGAAAACAATAAAGGTTTGATATTAATATTAAATCTGCAAGAAAGGGTATTAATATCAGATCTGTAATTGATGGTAATGATACAGTAGAACAAAAAAACCTACTTTGAGTATGGGATGTAGGCCTTATCTCCACACCAAATATTTATCAATTTTCAAATGCACTTTGTTTATATTTCCTTACAGAGAACAATAGTGACTCCATGCTTTCAAATATTTGAATCTTATGGAAAGAAAGCACAATAAAGCTACTTTGCTAATGGTTCTCAAAGACCTGATTAATGGAAAAGCCTAACAATAGAATAAATAAAAGCAAGTAAGTTGGTGGATATTACGGTGCATAGCTATAATCTAGAACATGAGTGGGTCAGGAGGATTGGTACAAGTTTGAGTTGAGGGCAAAGGTAGGATACATGGCAAGACCTGACCTATACAAAGTCAAAAGGTTGGCATTAGTATTCTATCAGAAAATTGTATTTTTGTCTTTCATTCACACAATAATCAAGATGAAGAAGAATATTACTATTTGATAAAAAATTAAATATCTAAATTTCTAATCCAAATTACAATACCTACTGCCTCAAAATGCACAAATGACACAGTGACAATTTGGTTTACCCCAATGTCTTTTATTTTTTAAATACTGCATATACCATGGTGGTAAACCCTTATAACCTATTAATAAAGCACAGTAATATTTGATTTTTTTCTCTGACTCTCATATGCTTAAATGCAGTGTTATATAAGATAACAATATATTCTCATTTTTATATTCAAGTTGTATAACATTATAATATGAGGGATATAACTCTTTGTTATATCCTTTTTATATTTGATCCAACTAAACTTTTTTTTTAATACTTTCTTTTATTCAAAAGAAAGACTTTCCTTACCAGGAATTGAGGTTTACACTATACTGAGGCAGAGGGATTCCTTCCTGCTCAAAGCCAAGTTAGTCTATATGTTGCATTCCAAGCCTGTATGTGTTATAGAATGATAGCCTGACTTATCTAAAAAATGAAGGACAAAAATAAAATACTTTCCATAAATTATTTTTATTTAAGGCATTTGGAGTATATATAAGAGATGTTCAATTTCTTTTTTACCATTACAACCTGACAACAGCTACAAAACTACATTTTATCTTTTAAGAAAATATTGGAAATGATCATAGAAAATAATATAAGTAATAAAGTAACCCTGAGTAGCATTCTAGGAAAAGAGAATCTCTAATGTGATGTTTATATTTGAATTTTTAAAAGACTTCTAACTGAGAATAAATGGCATGCCATAAACAAGCAAGTTACTTTTTGACCTGTTGTTTACTAGTCAAATAATAGAACTACGGCATACCTAGGGACTCTAAGAATTATTATTTTGGAGTGTCATTATCAAAATCCACACCTGCAGCTTTATGTACCTATTGGTCTAGAGTTGGTCTGACATGATTGATTTTTACCAGGATAACACTGATCTTGAAGAATGCCTTAAGGACCACCTTCGAAAGTCACCCTGCTGCGGTGTTGCTCTTCCGAGTGTGAAGTACATATTAGGATTAGTTCTTCCCCATCCCAACATTGCATCTTACATCTCCAAGCATGGACTTTGAAGTAGACACTTTAGTTTATGTCTATCATTCCACTCAATTATGAAAATACAATATCTCATTAAGAAGACATTTCAGACTCGGTTGAATCTTCTGGTTGCTGTCTAAACAGCAGCTACCTTATTCGTTAAGAGAGAAGCGATAGAATGAAAAACACCTGCCATTATAACTCTTCTTGGGAAGTCTCCAGAAGCTCCAGAAACTCTTAATCATGGCAACTTGAAATGGCACTCATTCCTCATGCTTGCTTTCAGCAGTTTGAAATGTTATGTAGCAACGTAGAGAGCTGTGCATTGTAGATCTTTCAGGGATCTCTCCTCCCAAGTATCACTTTCATTCATAAAACTGTTTCCTGTCCAGAAAGTTGACCTTATGTTCCTCTAATTTTTATCTTCTTGAAACTTTGCTAGGATCCTAATAGGAAAGAATAGGTGAATATTTAATACATTTTTATTAGATATTTTCTTTATTTACATGTCATATGATTTCTCCTTTCCCAGTTTCCCCTCCAAAAACAAACGAACAAACAAACAAAAACAATATTAATTGACTAAAAGAATCAAACTCAAAGAGGCTAACTAAATGCTTCTTTCTTTTCTATACAGACCTATCCAATAGACGATGATTTATTTTGACTTATCATTTTTGGATAGTTTGCTGGCATGGCTTTGAATGCGTATGTGTGTGTGTGTGTGTGTGTGTGTGTGTGTGTGTGTGTGTGT
>JADRCD010146971.1:13983-24365 GCA_019843815.1 Montemys delectorum | reverse complement strand
GCTTGTTTTGCCTTGAGTCTGGTTATAGGTCTAGAAGAAACTATTGGTGGACCTTGAGAAACATCAATATTGTCTAGTCTGGCATTTTCTTCAGTGAAAGTCACTGCTGTCTTATCAGACTCTGGGGAATTAACTTCCTCGTATGGGAAAGGCATTAATTCAAGGGGTGGGGCTGAGGGTACTACTTCCTCAGGTGGGGCAAACACTTGAGAATCTGAAGGTTCAAAATTCTCAGCTTCAATGGGGTCTTCCCACACATCCCCATCCCAAGTTACAGGATCCCATTCTTTGCCAACTAATGCCCTTACTTTAACCACTGACACCCTCTCAGGCTGAGACTTGAATTTTCGCTGTAATTCAGCCAACCTTATAATAAGAGCTTCAGTTTGATTTTCCGCAGCTTGAACTCTATGGCTGCTGGAGAGAAGACTATCTTCAAGGACACACTTAGCAACTTTTAGATCGTTTACTTTTATCTGGAGCCTTTCGATTTTATCACACAATTCCTTATTTTCCTTCATCATTTTTTCTTGAAATTCCTTATTTTCCTTCATCATTTTTTCTTGAGATGCTAAGAGCAACCAACCAACAAAATCATTTTCCGATTTCTTCCCCATCTTGTGGAAAGCTTTGTACACCGAATCCCCTAATTCATCAGGATAATCAAGGGCATTAGCTTCTTTGAGCTTGGAATATAGTTGTGACCACGAGTCTCCAGTATTCTCTGAGCGCCCAGGAGGGTGAGAATTTGGAGAGGTTTCAGTAGTTGATGGAGCTGATGGATCCTCAAGCCACCTCCAGAATTTTAAAAAATTCATCCTTATACTTCTGCTCCTCTAGAACCACTCCGGGTACCAATATGTCTTAGTTAGGGGTTCTCTAGAGTCACAGAACTTAGTCTCTATGTAGTAAAGGGATTTATTGATGACTTACAGTTTGTAGTCCAACTCCCAACAATCAACTCCCAACAACAGTCACGGCAGCAGCTGTGAATGGAAGTCCAAGGATCCAGCAATTGCTCAGTCCCACAAGGCAAGCAGGCGAAGCAGAGAGAGAGCTTTCCTTCTTTCAATGTCCTTATATACGTCTCCAGCAAAAAGTGTGGCCCAGGTTAAAGGTGTGTGCCACCACACCTTTAACCCCGGATGACCTTGAACTCAGAGCTTTCTATGTTAATCCTATGGGATTCGTAGCCACTATTCCTCAAGGTCTCCATGCCAAGATTCAGGTCAGAAACTTGTATCTCTCAGCCTCCAGATTAGGGCCACAGGTGAGCCTTCTAATTCTGGATTGTAATTCATTTCAGATGTAGTCAAGTTGACAACCAGGAATAGCCACTACAATCACCTATTACACACTTGTAGATAGGAGAAAGGCAGGGCCCCAACTAAAAACTGCACACCCTTCCAAAGCGACCACTTTGTGTTGTTGTTCCAATTTTACAGCTGCAATTACAGTTAATGACTTTTATTTCACTTGTTTTAACATCTATCTCCCTGCTTAGAATATACCAGGGAGCAGAGACTGAGCGGTTAGGACAAAAAAGACAGGCCAACTTCTTGGCCACAAACAAGAAAACAGCCAAGGGACTTTTGATAGCTCACAAATCTCCAGAAAGTGTAGGTAGGGCACAAGGTTTGGCTACTACCTAGGCAGGAGCACAGCAGATTTGAAAAGTGTCTAATTATATCACAAGTGTTCTGATAAGAACACTTGCAGCTGCAGTCTTAAACAGCAACCAGCACTCAGATGTTAACACCACGTATCCCTTTACAGCAATTCTAGAAAGGCCAGCTTCAAGCTCCAGGAAGCTCATCAGAAGACCTCACACTAAAGGAAGAGCTTTAGATTTCTCATTTTATAATTCAAATCTTCCTGAGGGCCGGTCTCTCTGGGCTGGTGTCCTGAGCGGACCTTGGGGGCAAGTTCTGCAGCCAGTCCCACAACACCCAGAGAAAGCTCCACTCCCAGGTGCTCTGAAACTCCCAGGATCAAAGGTGAGGAGGAACCAACATCTGTCCCAACACCCAGAGTAACTGGGACCTGTGGGACCAGGCACACAGGAACTCCACCAGCAGAGTGACTCGGGTTCCTTCAGGTCTCTCTGGGCTGGTGTCCTGAGCAGACCTTGGGCCCAGGCTGCACAACCAGTCCCACAACACCCAGAGGAAACTCCTGCACTCCCAGGTGCTCTAACAAGCCCAGGGTCACAGGATCCCAGAATCATAGGGTCACAGAGACTCCCTGACTCTGAGAAGTTCCAATACAACCAGGATGACAGGAGGGACTGACTCCTGTCAGAATTAGCAAGGGCAGGTAGCACTAGAGATAACCAGGGGCAAGCATAAGAAAATAAACAACACAAACCAAAGTTACTTGGCATCATCAGAACCCAATTCTCCCAAAATAGCAAGTCCTGGACATACCATTACACTGGAAATGCAAGATTGAGATCTAAAATCACTTATCATGATGATGATAGAGGACCTTAAGAAAGACATAAATAGCACCCTCAAAGAAATACAGGAGAACACAGGTAAAGAGCTAAAAGCTCTTAAAGAGGAAACACAAAAATCCCTTAAAGAACTACAGGAAAACACAATCAAACAGGTGAAGGAAATGAGCAAAACCATCCAGAATCTAAAAATGGAAATAGAAACAATAAAGAAATCAGAAAGAGAGACAACCTTGGAGATACAAAACCTAGGAAAGAAATTAGGAGTCATAGATGCAAGCATCACCAACAGAATACAAGAGATATAAGACAGAATCTTAGGGGCAGAAGACACCATAGAAAACATTGACATAACAGTCAAAGAGAATGCAAAAAGCAAAAAGCTCCTAACCCAAAACATCCAGGAAATCCAGAACACAATGAGAAGACCAAACCTAAGTATAATAGGTATAAAAGAGAGTGAAGACTCCCAATGTAATGGGCCAGTAAATATCTTTAACAAAATTGAAGAAGAAAACTTCCCTAACCTAAAGAAAGAGATGCCCATGAACATACAAGAAGCCTACAGAACTCCAAATAGGCTTGACCAGAAAAGAAATTCCTCTGTCACATAATAATCAAAACACCAAATGCACTAAAAAAAGAAAGAATTTTAAAAGCAGTAAGGGGAAAAAGACAAGTAACATATAAAGGCAGGCCTATCAGAATTATGACGGACTTCTCACCAGAGACTACGAAAGCAAGAAGATCCTGGGCAGATGTTATACAGACCCTACAAGAACACAAATGCCAGCCCAGGCTACTATACCCAGCAAAACTCTCAATTACCATAGATGAAGAAAACAAGATATTCCATGATAAAACCAAATTTACACAATATCTTTCCACAAATACAGCCCTACAAAGGATAATAGATGGAAAACATCAACATAAGGAGCAAAACTGTACCCTAGAAGAAGCAAGAAAGTAATCTTTCAACAAATTCACACAAATCTAATTTCACCTCTTACAACACAAACAACGGAAAGTGACAATTACTTTTTCTTAATATTTTAATATGAAAATTAATATTACCAACATATCCTAATCAATTGAAATCCAAAAATATGAGGAATTAGAAATTTGTTGATTGTCATCCAATAGTCTCTCTAATTTGGTAATTGGAGAAATAGGTCCAATATTGTACAATCTATATATACTTTCAGCTTGTTTGTGACAGTGTCTTGCTGTATACAACATAACGGTCTTGAAATCTTGCTCCTCCTATCTCAGCTTATCTATTAGTAGTATTGTTTATTTCATGTTTATACTATGGTTTTCAGAACAGCTTATATATTTCAAAAGTATTTATATACCCAAGGGAGACATACACAATTAACTTGGGAGGTGGCTTGTAGGAAAGAGAACAACAAAGAGTGAGACTGAATGCTTTGCTTGACATTTGTAGCTCTTGTATCAAATTTGAAGAAGAGGACTTTACAAGTTACTCTTTCTCTGAGATGAATGTTTTTCCAAATTATCACAGCCAATGAACCAGATTCTTACCAACACCTAATGTCTGTGCCACCCTCCAAGAAGAACCATTGTTCATTGAAACAGTTGGTGAATGACTTTATGGATAGACTATCTTAATACACACACCATTTCTTAAATGAATATAACCTGTTCTCTGTGGCCTGAGAATAAAGTCACTCACTTAAGTCAAATAGTTTTGACCATAGTAGAAAGTCTGTGTCCAAAAATCGTGCCTACAATTCATTCCTTGGTGCAACAGAACTGTCAACTCTCAGTTTAGCTACGATGGAAGTAAAATCCTTCGGTGATTTGAGGGTCATTGAAGTACAGCCTTATTACAATGAAATCCAATGTCTAAAAATTGTTCTTATTTTGGGCTTGTACCACAGAAAGAGCCAAGATTTTAAACTCTACTAAATACAAAACAAGCAAACAAAAAGACTTTACATATTTATGTTCATCTAAGAAAATACTAGTAGTGATGTGTTATTTTGAAATATACAGTTAATATGTTTGAGTTATTTGAAATTTATACTGAAAAAAGTATGTATTTGCAGTATTACTGTAGACAAGCATCTACATAACATTGTTAAATTGATTGTTTTATATCAAACAACTTTTATAATACTCATTTTTATTGTTATAATATTTTATAAATTGTAAGGAATATGACAAAAAATATATTGTAGGTATTGAAGAGGGGGTCTCTGGGAGAAGTTGGGGTACAAAAGGGAAACAAGAATGTGATTTAATTCTATTTACTTAAAATATGTTTTTAAATGTTAACAAATTCAGACAAATTGAAATCATGTAACTTTTCTCATCATAATGCAATAAAAGTTAAAAAAAAAAACCTTTTCCACTCAAAACATTTCACTTGAGAAATGTTTAGAGTTTTCTGAAGTTGGTGTATAAAGCATAGATTATAAAAGTATAGCATTCATTGATAAGAAATCATAAAAAGAAATACATTTAAAATAACTATTTGATTACACATTGTGTGTTATAAAAACTCCTTGACATTGTGATATGTAATTTTACTATGTATCGAAGGTGAAGCAATACTGCACATTAATTGGGTGAATGTGCTTGTTTGTTTTCCCATAAATGAGTTCTGTCTTTGCTGAATATTTGATACTGCATGATTCAGATCATCTACCACAGCTTTCAGAATTGACTGGTGTTTTAATTTTATAATTGTCAGTGTTGAATATGCTGCCTCCTGAAAACGCACAGTGCAGGATGTGTTCAGGATCATTTCAGAAGTTGTTGGAAATGTTATCTCAATCCTAAGGCAAAACTCATTCAATAACTTTTTAAAATGGAACTCATGTCAACAAGTCAGGCAGCAATTTTTAAAATCAGATGTGCTGACACATCCAAAGCTATACTAATTTGGTACTTGCATGCAGAGAGGTGGCTAGGAAAATATTAAACATCTTTGCTCTCCATAATTTAAAAGAAAAACAGATCTTCCTGAAGGACATCTGACAGTAACATCTAAGTTAACATGGCTGCACACTAATTGAAAGGAAGTGTAGAAGTGTAGTGTTCAATCTTTGGCAACTAAGAAGAGGTAGGGAAAGCACAATAAATGAGCCCCACATGGGGCATGCCACCTCACCAAATTAATTTGTTTGATTTATTTCACTTCATCTGGATTGTGTTTTCTTACTTGAAAATATATGCTTATTCCCTAGAGGAGAGTGAATCTTTTCTGTAGGGCCCATTGTGGCTTTGTATAAATAGTTGTCTCTCATACTCAGTAGCAATGCCTTCTGCAGATATTGAGAGTCTTTGCTGCTTTGAAGCATGCTTGATGAGCATCTACCATGGATGAGGGGATGCTGCTACAGGCAGCTACTAATGTAAGTGGTACACAGAAAATTTACTTCCTACCTATCAGTTTAGTGCCAGGAAATGATGTAGAAGGCCAGAAAGGATACATAACGATACAAATTTTTTCCCTAATTTCACTTCAATAGTACAATAAGAATCAATATTTCAAACAAAAACAAAAAACAAAAAACAAAAAGGCTACACATGCCCAAGTTACCAGGAAATCGAAGTTTCTACAAGGATGTGAGGGAGAGCTTCATTTACTGTGATTTTGCATGAAATGTCCATGTTAGTTGTCACTCAGGTTGAATGACATATGTACTCTTCAGAGACTCAATTCATTGTCAGAGGCATAGTAAATACATTTTAGAAAGGTTCCTGTACTCCATTGGGTAGATGTACCACAGTTTCTGTATCCATTTCTCTGTTGAGGAACATCTAGGTTGTTTCCAGTTTCTGGCTATTATGAATAAGGCTGCTATGAACATGGTGGAGCATGTGTCCTTATTACATGTTGGAGCATCTTCTGGGTATATGCCCAGGAGTGGTATAGCTGGGTCCTCTGGTAGAACTATGTCCAATTTCCGGAGGAACTGCCACACTGATTTCCAGAGTGGTTGTACCAGCTTGCATTCCCACCAGCACTGGAGGAGTGTTCCTCTTTCTCCACAACCTCTCCAGAATCTGCTATCACCTGAGTTTTTTATCTTAGCCATTCTGACTGGTGTGAGGTGGAATCTCAGGGTGGTTTTGATTTGCATTTCCCTGATGACTAAGGATGTTGAACATTTCTTTAGGTGCTTCTCAGCCATTCGGTATTCATCAGTTGAGAATTCTTTGCTTAGCTCTATACCCCATTTTTTAATAAGGTTATTTGGTTCCCTAGGTCTAACTTCTTGAGTTCTTTGTATATATTGGATATTAGCCCTCTATCAGATATAGGGTTGGTAAAACTCTTTTCCCAATTTGTTGGTTGCCATTTTGTCCTATTGACAGTGTCTTTTGCCTTACAGAAGATTTGCAGCTTTATGAGGTCCCATTTGTCAATTCTTGATCTTAGAGCAGAAACTATTGGCGTTCTGTTCAGGAAATTTTCCTCTGTGCCTATGTGCTCGAGGTTCTTCCCCACTTTCTTTTCTATTAGTTTCTGTGTATCTGGTTTTATGTGGAGGTCCCTGATCCACTTGGACTTGAGCTCTGTACAAGGAGATAGAAATGGATTGATTTGCATTTTTCTTCATGCTAACCGCCAGTTGAGCCAGCACCATCTGTTGAAAATGCTGTCATTTTTCCATTGGATGGTTTTAGCTCCTTTGTCAAAGATCAAGTGACCATAGGTGTGTAGGTTCATTTCTGGGTCTTCTATTCTGTTCCATCGATCTACCTGCCTGTCACTGTACCAATAGCATGCAGTTTTTATCACAATTGCTCTGTAGTACAGCTTAAGGTCTGGGATGGTGATTCCACCAGAGGTTCCTTTATTCTTGAGAATAGTTTTGGCTATCCTGGGTTTTTTGTTGTTCCAGATGAATTTGCAAATTGCTCTTTCTAAGTCTGTGAAGAATTGAGTTGGAATTTTGATGGGGATTGCATTGAACCTTGTAGATTGCCTTCAGTAAGATGGCCATTTTTACTATATTAATCCTGCCAATCCATGAGCATGGGAGATCTTTCCACCTTCTGAGATCTTCTTCAATTTCCTTCTTTAGAGACTTAAAGTTCTTGTCAAATGGATCTTTTACTTGCTTAGTTAGAGTTACACCAAGGTATTTTATATTATTTGTAACTATTGTGAAGCTATTAAAAACAATGAATTTATGAAATTCTTAGGGAAATGGATGGATCTGGAGAATATCATCTTGAGTGAGTAACCCAATCACAAAAGAACACATATGGTATGATAAGTGGTTATTAGCCCAGAAGTTCGGAATACAGGAAGAACAACCCACAAACCACAAGAAACTCAAGAAGAAGAAAGACCAAAATGTGGACATTTCATTCCTTCTTAAAAGGGGGAACAAAATACCCACAGAAGGAGTTGCAGAGACTAACTATGGAGCTGAGACTGAAGGAAGGACAAGCCAGCCTGATAAAGCTATCTCCTGAGAGGCTCTGACAGTACCTGACTAATACAGATGTAGAGGCTCACAGCCATCCATTGAACTGAGTATAGGGTCCCCAATGAAGGAGTCAGAGAAAGGACCAAAGGAGCTGAAGGGTTTGCAGCCTCTTAGAACGAACAACAATATGAACTAACTAGTACTCTCAGAGCTCCCAGGGACTCAACCACCAACCAAGGACTATACATGGTGGGATTGATTGTTCTGGCAGCATGTATATAGTAGAGGATTGCAAAGTTGATCTTCAATGGGAGGAGAGGCCCTTGGCCCTGTGAAGGTTCTGTGCCCAAGTGTAGGGGAATGCCAGAGCCAATAAGTGGGAGAGGGTGGGGTGTCAAGCAGGGGAGAGGGAGGCAACAGGGGTTTGTTCTTGTTAGCTTTTGTTTTTTTTTGGGGGGGGAGAAACTGGGAAAGGAGAAATCATATGACATGTAAATAAAGAAAATATCTAATTAAAAAGAGAGACATATTATATAAATATAAAAATAAAATAAAATTAGAGGTCTCAAAAAAAAAGAAAGAAAAGTAAAAAGAAAGGTTCCTGTAGAATTTTAAATGGTGTTTCCATGAGTGTGTTGTATTTTTACACATTGATCTGAAACATTCTATTGGTTTTTGATATTTCATTTCTAACCCACAGGAAAAATTAAAAGATAAAGTATGTATAAGCAGAGAAGAAAGAGGAGGAGATGTTATACATTGGGAGCAAGTAGTAGTAGCAGAAGAGAGGGCGTGGTCAGTGTATCTGTGGCCTCTGTGCTTTCTTTACATGGCATTCCCTAAATGCTCACCTGTTGTCACCTGGGTAACTTCAGCCAGTAACCTCAAAAGCTGTCAGGATTAGAACACATAATTATAGCAGTATTGTTGACTGCACTGGAAATAAAAAGTAAGTATACAATATGAAGTAATCAAACTCCTGGGCCCTTATGATTTTCAATATAATACTTTCACTAATTCTTTTATAGTTTCATACACACATAGAATGCATTTAGTATTACTCACCAGCCAGTCCTATCCCCAATGCCTATCAGATTCACCCAGCACTGCCACCCCTTCCCAACTTCACACTCTCTTTATTTTTTTTTATTTTAAAGATTATAATATAATTACATTGTTTCCCCCTTTCCTCTCCCCAAGCCCTCCTGTACACTCCTCCTTGTTCACTTAACTGCTGTTTTGTGTGTGTGTGTGTGTGTGTGTGTGTGTGTGTGTATGTATGTATGTATGTATGTGTACTTATATCTCTTAATATAATCTGCTTGGTCTGTATAATGTTTCCTATATATATGTAGTCAAGGCTGAACACTTGGTGTTGGATCACCAGCTCGTGTGCTCTTCCCTGGGGAAGACTATTTCTCATGCACTCAGCTTTCCCTGGTTGTTGGTAGTTCTTTATGAGAGTTGAGGTCTCTTAGACATGTCTATTGGATTGTGCTTGTTCAGCTCATGTGTAGGCAGTTGTTGTTTAAACTTTATTTTTGTAAATAACACACTGAGCCTAATTTGTGCTGTCTATATACTCATGGGTCCTCATATGGTTTTTAACGTAATATAAAATATTGATTACCTTAAAGAAACAATTTGGTGCATCATAAATATATTAATTCATTCATTCAACAAATGCCGATTGCAGAGGCAGATAAAGACTATAGTAGGCTCCTTAAATGAATAAAGGCCTATGGAAGGTCACAGTTTGATAGGCAACATAGCCATGGAGACTGCACTAATGCATCAAAACTTCTGTGCATATGTTATTAAGGAAGCACAATTTTCAGGTTAGAAAGCTGTTATGAAGGTAGCTGTGCTTAGCCTTGTGTTTTTCCAGACACAGAAATACAAGGTCATTCCAAGCAGGAAATTAGCCAAACCAACATGTAAGACCAGAGTATATCTAGAAGGATACTCATATAATTCTATGTGACTGGAACACTGAGTACATTTCAGGGAGACACAAGAGATGAGGGTCCAAAGCAGACTTTGCACTTGGGAAGGACATTAAATGTCATACAAAGGAGCTTGGACTCTGTCCTTTAACTGTGGGAGGCCGAAGAAAGGTTTGCAAGCTGCACATTGACATAACCAGACTTGAATTTCATAAATGGAACTCTGGCAGCCACATGAGACAGGAATTGGCAGGGGAGTTTGGAATCAGGGAAACAGCTAGAAGATTTTCAGAAGACCAAGTGAGAGATGATTATCTTAAACCTGTTCTTCCAGAATAGTTTGATACCCATTGGCCTGTAAAGACTGCTTGCCTCAAAGCTCTGGTTTCTCAGTCTTCTAATCTACTAAGATTTCTCACATCTATTTTAGGATTTTTATCTTTAGCTCCAGATTTGACCCCTCTACATTCTTTCTAGATTTAAAGCTCAGCTGAGCATCAAGTTCCTCCGCCGCCTCCTCCTCCTCCTCCTCCTCCTCCTCCTCATCCTCCTCCTCCTTGTCCTCCT
>JADRCD010146971.1:0-13883 GCA_019843815.1 Montemys delectorum | reverse complement strand
TCTTCTTCTTCTTCTTCTTCTTCTTCTCTTCTTCTTCTTCTTCTTCTTCTTCTTCTTCTTCTTCTTCTTCTTCTTCTTCTTCTTCTCCTTCTCCTTCTTCTCCTCCTTCTCCTCCTCCTCCTCCTCCCCCTCCTCCTCTTCCTCCTCCTCCTTTTTCTCTTCATCCTTCTCCTCCTACTTCTCTTTCTCCTCCTTTCATCCTTCTCCTCCCCCTCTTTCTCTTCCTCTTCTCTCTCCTCTCCTCCACTTTTATCTTCCCTCTCCCATCCTCTTCCTCCTTCCTTCTGTCCTTTCTCTTCTTTAAACTCACAGTGAATGAATGAGAATTAATACCTAGTAAATACTATATATCTAATTGAACTTCCAGACTGCTAGAGCCCACCAAGCCCTGAACTGAGGGCTCAAATTCCATCTATTCTGCTATTCCTCTGTTAATGGACAAGGGATTTGGATGCTGAGTGTCTAAACCTGATCATTGCCTCGCTGCTGAATCTTTTTAAACTTACCTACATTGCCAACATAACTTGTCAGAGGCTAAACACTCATGAGACAACACAGATTAGGTAGGTGATGAATTACTTTATCAGCTTTTGCTGTTCTTGGCTTGGTTTACAATGTCTATGAGGCAATTCACTGTGTAAAATGTATCTAAAATGATACAGGTAGCTTATTAGGGTTAATCCTGGCACATGGATTCTTGGATGCTATAATGAGAAAGATCCCTGGATTAAGATGGATGACTTAATAGCAGGGTCATTCTATTTACCAACCATAGATTCTATCTACTGATGATCCCATCTTAACATCCAGAGCATTAGGTAAGGCTCAGAGAGTTCAGATTTCTTCAGTTGTGCCACAAGCCACAGTCCAGCACTTATAACTGAAAGTAAACCCAAAGATATACTCAGGGTATAGAGTCTTTCAGCCTTCTTAGGCCCCTTGTTATTTCCCCTCCTCCAACCTAATAGCCTTAAGGGTGAGTATAAACAAGGTGTGTCTGAACCCTCCCTTTCCCTAGTGCTTGGATACAGCAAGCACTAGGGAAATAAGCCAAAAGGTACGACAGAGGAAAGGGGTTTTTATGTCTTGAAAGGGAACCTTTGGGCTCTGTTGGATCCAGGTGCTAAGTTCACCACCACGAAGTTCTAGGAAGAGTAATGTATGCAACAATTATGCTAATAAGAACTGAGGCAGATCCTTAGTAGGAACTGAACACTAGTGTGACTGTGTAGATTTGCTTTGTGAACCAATTCAGTATATTGTGTTTACTGTTTCCACATCTAAAGCGTCTGGAATCTGTGATTTATGCCTTTACTTCCCAGTTCTATTAATTTTAGAAGAAATCTAAAACTAGATGCCAGTGGAAAGCTGCAGGCAGAGACATGTAGCTGATCATGTAAATAGATGTTTCTAATACAGTGGTTCTCAACCTTCCTAATGATGTGACTTTTTAATACAGTTCCTCATGGTGTGGTGATCCCCAACCATGAAATTGTTCCATTGTACTTCATAACTATACTTTTGCTATTGTTATGAAATGTAATGTAACATCTGACATACATGATATTTAATCTGTGTCCCCCAATAAAGTCACAACCCAAAGGTTGATAACCACCACTCTAGGCCATCTCTCTACACTATCCCAAGACAAGACCAACAAACCATATTAACCCTGTGAACTATATGTTTCTGTGACTACAATATCTGTGGAAAGGGGTATCTACTGGGAGCAGATTTTCCATATCCCTCAGATGGCTCTCAAGTACACACCTTTTGGAAGCATCTACTGGCTTTCTAGTGGGCTCTTGTTGGCAGTGAGCAACTAATCAATTGAGACCATATAACTCTCAAGGCTGGCAATCCTTCTTTGAATCAGCTCAGATTCCACAAGTAGCCTCACTTATCCAATGCAAATGCCATCCTTGACTAAGCATTATCTTGGCTTTGCATGAAGAAGTGACAGCTAAACTCTCTAGAGAAACCTTGTTCCCAGGTTTACTGCTTGGAGCAAAGCTCTTGACTCAATGAAATCCTCATATTTCACAGAGGCTCTTCTAAATGACTGGACCAATTCATTCATGGCTCAATTATTGTGCAACCCAGCTGTCATCAAGTGCAAAACCCAAAACAGATAAAAATCATTGTCTTCAATTAGAAGAACCCAAGACCATTCTTAAAACACTCTGGCTCCCTTTAATTTATCTTGTTTTATTTTTTTCAAAGTCTTGAAAAATTGCCAATAAACCATCTCTTCTGAACAGTGGAAAGAAACTGTAGCTGTTCATCTGAACATCTGGACTACTCATGTAGAAGCCCACAGTAAGAGCCTGTTATTTTATAAGATCA
This sequence comes from Montemys delectorum, assembly GCA_019843815.1. NCBI lineage: Eukaryota > Metazoa > Chordata > Mammalia > Rodentia > Muridae > Montemys > Montemys delectorum. The sequence goes on along the minus strand of JADRCD010146971.1, from coordinate 11,537 downwards.
ACTAGAACGAAGTCGCTCATTGATCCTGTGCCACTCACATTGCCACCATTTCTTTTCAGAGCTCTAGTCCTACCAGACAAGCAAGATATCATAGGATAGGAAAGCTTCAAGAGTACTGTTTCTATTGTCAACACTAGTGTTGCAGGCTCTACTGCAACTGTTGCAACTGTTGCGACTGTTACTCAAAGCTGACCTATTGGTCAGAGATGAGACTACATTGCATGCAATGGGGACTCCTCCTGCTCCTGACAGACCAACTGTGTTGGAACTTTCATCCTCCTCTGAAAGCAGTTTTTCTCCACTGATACTCACTTCTTTGTGTCATTGTTACAAGGCCATCAGCCAATTCTAACTGTACCATTATAGCCCTTGAAACTGATCTGTTTTATACTTTCCACTTTAACCCATTTTGGAGCCTTAAAATGTGTGTGATCTGTATGATAAAAGCCACTCAGCAACAGATGTTTGGAACAATGGAATGTTTGTTGAAGTCTTCAATGACTTTTTACTTCATCTACGATCTGTAAGCACTCTACACTATGGAAAGTTGAAAAACCTTCTTCAAAACAACCTGGTCCTGGTGAACACCGGCCTGAAATCCTTTCTGCTAGAGAGCTGGAGACACTAGGATTGATGTTCCTGTGCCCAGGCTACTGTGTAAATTCAGAGCTAGCCTACTCAACTTGAATCCTGTTTTAATAGTAAAGGGGGAAATAGAGTTGAGGATATAGCCCTACGGCAGTTCTTGCCTTTAAAAAAAAAATTCCTTAATTTATTTACTTACTCACTTTATATCCCAATTAAGCCCTTCCTTCCTCGCCTCCCCTCCCCCCTTCCCCTTCTCTTCAGAGAAGAGAAAGCCCACCATGGGTACAACCTTGCCCTGGAAGATCTAGTTGCAGCAGGACTAGGTGTACACTTTCCCACTGAGGCCAGACAAAGCAGCCCAGCTAGGGGAAAGGGATGGAAAGGCAGACAACAGAGTCAGAGTCAGCCCCACCCCTGCCCTACTTGTTAGGGGATCCACATGGAGAGCATGCTACACATCTGCTACATATGTGTAGGGAGCCTGGGTCCAGTCTGTGTGTGACCTTTGATTGGTGCTTCAGTCTCTGTGAGCCCCGATGGCCCCAGGTTAGTTGACTCCGTAGATCTTGACCCCTCCAGTTCTCTCAATCCTTCTTCCCACTCTTCCACAAGACTCCCCTGAGCTCCACCTAATGTTTGGCTGTGGGTGTCTGCATCCGTTGATATCAGCTGCTGGCTGAAGCCTCTTAGAAGGCAGTCATGTTAGGCTCCTGTCTGCAAGCATAGAAGAGTATCATTAATAGTGTCAGGGGTTGGCTCTCTCCCATAGGATGGGTCTCAAGTTGGACCAGTCATTGGTCATCCATTCCCTCAATCTCTGCTCCATCTTCATTCCTTGTAGGAATTCCTTCATCATCTTGTAGGCAGGACAAATTTTGGATTGAATGTTTTGTGAGTGAGTTGGCGTTCCCTGCCTTCCACTGGAAGTCTTGCCTGGCTACATGAGTCTCTATATCCCCCACTGCTAGGAGTCTCAGTTAGGTTCACCCCCACAGACTCCGGGAAGCCTACCCCATTGCAAGTCTCCAGCTCATTCCAGAGGCCTCAGTTCTTACCTTTTATACCTGTTCCCAGGTTTCAATCTCTCCAGTATTGGAAAAATAGAAAAAGTAAAAATAATTTTGAAACTTGACTCCATTTTCCTCTTGTGGCTGTCTCTAGAAAGCACTCGCTGCTCAGCTGCATCCTGGGGAATAATCACGATGAAAACACAGGAATTATGTAAATCTATTTTGAAAATGTGCACTTCTGTCCTGACTATATCTGGACTCAAGCTTCTCCCTTTCTTAAAGGAACCTCCAGACCGCCGTGTTGAGCCACCTTCCTGGTGACAGCCAGACCAGAAGAGGCCTGAAGAATTCAAACTTAATTCTGTCAGAACTACATGGTTCTCTCTAAAGCTGACCAGGTCTCTGCTTGCCAGGTCTCCAATGAAGAACAAAGAAGGGAGTAAATTGTCTAAGCATTATAAAGAGGTTCTTCACTAACTTACATGGGAATCTTGGTAAAGTTCTAGGGATAAGTGTTATTATTATTTCTTTTTTGTAGGTAACTCATGGCATAGCGATGGTAAGGCAGTGGAGCAAGAGCTACCTACCACCTGTCTCTCAGAGAGGGAGCACATTAGATCTTAGTAGGCACAGAGGAAGAAAAGACACTCATGATATTTATCTGTCGAATCCACCTGGGAGCTTTCCTCAAGGAGAAAAATACTCCACGTGGCTCTCCCTGTAACTGTAGCAACATGTAATTGAAAAACCTGAAGTCTGCCACTCACCACCAGATGGTTCTGACCTGGTGTGGTTACCACTTCTGTCAGACTTATGGGGAGATCTCAGCAACAGCACACGGAAGCCCCACCTGCTCCCCTTCCTGTGATAGGAGATAGTCTCCCAGTCCATGGTGCGGTGACTGTCACCTAGGTGTTTCTGTAGACAAATAAGGCAGGTTGGAAAACTCTCCTTCCCTCCAACATTCCCTCCAAAGGAAGGCTTCAATTTGATTGCGTTAAGGAAGTGTGGAATCCTATATTTGATGGGAGGATCTGTTAGCCTATAGCCTTGCCATTTGGCCCAGGTGACTGTAAACCACAATTACTTCCCCAGGACTGTACTTCTTGTGTGCAAACTGTACATTAAACTTCCTCCATAAAATATAACGCTTTGCACCTTAGAAGTAGTTGTAAGAGACCTGGAAGTGTTTTTAAATACGCCCCCCCCGCCCCCACCGTGGATTGTGTAGTCCTCAGACAACTGATGAGCCATACTGATTTGTTACTTTTGTGATTTCTTGTGTCTCATTCCCCTACAATGGGAATCCTTCAATTTGAAAGGCAACATAAAACATTTTCCTGACTTCAGCAAAACTTATCAAAGACACTACAAGGATTTTACATGAACATAAATTCACAAGGCAAAGCTGTTCAGAATCACATTACCTTAGGCTTAGGCTTCTATTGTGCAGGCCAAAGTGGCACCTATGCTAATTACAGGACATTTCACGGCACTTACAAGAAAGTCTCAGGTCAAGAAATACAAGGGGGAAACCCACGGACTTCCTTCAGACAGAAGACGCTGCTAGTTTATGGAATTTGTGCAGCTGGTTGCATCTGAGCTCCTAGAAGCATGGTTGACATCACAAGTACAGAATGACTCCATCATGCTGCTTGAAAGTCTGGCAACAAGCAGCCTTAATTTGATGTTGTGAGATCTCTTCATGTGTGTTATATCACTGTGCGTAATGAAGTGGCATGTGCATGGATGAATTTAGAGGCCACTGAAATCTAGAAATAGAGAGAGGATCCATGAGAGACAACACTCCATGGGTCTCTTGTTTTTGGGTCTCTTGTTTCTGCATGTCTTGTGGCCAAAACTCTTTGTTAGACTGTTGAAGACATTAATGTATGATTGCCCAGTGCACAGCTTTGGAAGACAGAGTTAGGATCACTCTTTCTGAAGCAAAGGGCGGATCATCTTAATACCTACTAGAAGAGTTCCTGAAGCTGAGATTTCACTCATGTGCCCTACCCCATTCCATTCTGAGTGCAGACAACAACTGGTTTTCTTTGGTTACTCCACGGCAATTGATGTTGAGGAAACTGGTTCAAATTCCTATAGTCTGGCTACTGCTAAATAAGCACTTGATCTTAACCCAGGACTGCTATGTCTCTGTCAACATCAGTGATGCTAGCTTGTGAGGTTAGAAAGTAAAATGCCAGATTCTCCCCAGCTCTAACAGCAACCCCATGATAGATCATCAGATTAATTAGCAAACGCTGCAGCTCTCATTACAATTGTCGTTGATCCATTATCCTTCCCAAAATCAGAATCATACACTTTATAACTCAGAAACCAAGACATACAATAGCTATTTTCAAACTAACAATGTTTTAAGTACCGGAGAAGATCAACATTACACATATACCAATATGAGGAAATACCAAGTTCAGTATTATTTGAAGGCATACCCACACTGTTAAGCTGTGTTTATGATACCATAACAGAGTCCAACTATTTCATTTTCCCATGTATTTTTTAATGTATTCATATAATTAACATAACTAAGTAAAAAACAATATGCTACCAAGTTGAAAAACCAAAACAGCTTATGTACTATCATTGTAGGATCTTGGCCAAGCCACCTTATACTACCCTGGACCTCAGATCCTTCATCTTCAAAATGTCAACTGTAGTGGGAAAATGATTTGATTCTTTTTCTAGATAATTTTAAGGGTTTTCAACCTAGCTTCTCACTCTCAATAAATAGTAGAAAAACAATTGGTGGCCAAGAGGAGCAATTGTGCATTTATTGCTTTTCCTGTTCAATTTAGCAGAAGGTTCAGACATAAGAATAAAGATTTCCATGAGTCTCCTCATCTTTGTCCATGTGGATGAGATCTGTGTTAACCATCCTTGGATGAGTGTTTCCTTCCAATGAGGCGCCACCTCTGCGATGTGAGAGAGGAACATTCCTTTCACAGAAGGTCTTTCATTTGCTGCCTTCACCACACACAGTCATCTTTCCTTTGGCCACAACACTGTACAAATAGGAAAGTTAGCTGATTTCCTATTTAATACGTGACACTTGCCAAGACATTGCCAAGAAATACCTTGCCAAGGTCATGCTGCCCTTTCCAGGCCTGGCAATGGAAGGAGCACACTGACTAAGATGAGCATGGGATTTTTCCTGAGCACAGTGCAGTAGCTGTAGGTACAGGAATGATTCAGCTCATTCACTCAGTTACAGCTATTATGAACTACAATACACAGCCAGTACAAATACCTGTACTTGTCAGACCCAGTTACCCATAAGGATCTTACACCTTATGTAAGGGGGACTTTCCAACAAATAATACAACTGAACTCAAGATGAAACTACAGAGAGGAGAGAGTGACCACCTCCTCTATAACAGACTTACAAGGCTGCCTAGTGCCCAGAATGCTTGAGCTGTGATGTGAAGAATTCATGCAGAAAACTAAGGGCTCTTTGTTTGTTTGTTTGTTTGTTTGGTTGGTTGGTTGGTTGGTTGGTTGGTTGACTGGTTGTTGTTATTGTTGTTTTAAAGGAAAGACCACTTAAAGCAAAGAGAAGTGGGCCAAGGGAAGACACTTTAGGAAGGCTGGGACACAGCTTTAGGCTTATGTAATAAGAGGTGAAGTAAACAGGTAGTAACATTCTAGGGCAAACAGTAAAGTCTATAAAGATTCAAGACATTTGAATCTGAGTAGAAAGAGCTGTTGCAGACACTGAATGTGACAGAAAGAAATCATTGGTGCAGAGAGAGCCCAGGGAAATTCAGAGGAGATTATTTTTAGACTAGAAGGCTCACGGAAAAAGTGGACTGAGACTGTACATAGTTCTTGATGAAACACAAGGAAAAAATAGATACAGATAATAATAGAGTATAAGGGAAGCAAGAGAAGCCAGGAACTTAGACATCATGCACCTATACCTGAAAAGGAGATAAGGATGAGGTCCAGGGTAGTATAAGGTGGCTTGGCCAAGATCCTACAATGATAGTACATAAGCTGTTTTTATTTTTTTGTGATCTGAGCGTTGGGCAGCGTGTGTTTATTATTCCTGTTATGTCTTATATTTTCACTCAAAGATATTTACAGAGTAAAGATAAATAAATAAGTAAATAAGTGGATAGATAGATAGATGAATAGATAGATAGATAGATAGATAGATAGATAGATAGATGAATAGATAGATAGATAGATAGATAGATAGATAGATAGATAGATAGATAGATAGATAGATAGACAGATAGATAGAGATAGATAGAGAGAGAGATAGAGAGATTGACAACCAAAAGAAGGTGAGCCATTCTCAACTAGCCAATGTGGGGACTATAATGTGTTCAGTTCTAAATGGGACATGCAGAATCCTAATCCTTCCTGGAAGGCTCAAGAGTCTTCTTGGGAGAGGAGGCAGAAAGACTGTAAGAGCCAGAGTGGTGGACAGCATCAAGGAAACAGGTTTCTGGCTACCACAGGGCAACTGCACACAAGAACTGAGACTGTGCCTGAGTGCACAAGACCTGTTCAAAGTCAAACAGGCAAATATCTCAGCATAGAGAAATGAGTATGACATCCCACGTCCAACTGAGGAGCCATTGGCACTTGATATCTTCTGGAAGAGGCATAGTCAGTTTTCTTTAATGGTGTGACCCCTGATAGGTTGGTCGCAAAACAGGCAAGACTCCTCCTGGGAGAAGTACACACTGGACTCCATGGGAGTTAAAAAAGAGAGAGAGAGAGAGAGAGTTCAAAGTTGGGTGGAGAGGTTCATTAGGATAGAAGTTAGGGGGTAAATATATTCAAAATATATTGCATGACATTCTCATAAAATTAATAAACTATGATTAAAAATAAAATTGTGAGCCACATAGTGATTCTCCTTTCAAAATGTATGCAATCTAGTTCAGCTAAAAGAGAATACACTTTGGTGGGTAACAGATCCTTAGTGTGTGTTTACAAAATAAGTGTCACATGAAATATTCTTATACAGGAAACAGAAATATATTTATCTATAGTTTTTTTTAATGTCCTTGTGGGGGTGAGAAAATTTACTCTATGTAAAGGGAACACATTAGCAAAATCAAGGAGGTAGGAAAAGCCAGGAGCCAAGATATAAGGTAGTAAATATCTCCTGGGGAATTTTCAGCAAAATAAATTTGGAAAGGTTAACAAAAAGTTACAGAGCTCTGTGGGTTATGTTTTATTTGTTTGTTTGCTTGCTTGCTTGCTTGCTTGCTTGCTTGCTTGCTTGCTTTTTATCTTTCTTTGGCCCTGTACATAAAAAATAAATAGTGACATTGATTGAATTGGTTGGAGGAAAAACATTTCAAAGAGAAACCAACGTTAAAGGCAAAATATGAGGAACAAGGAAAGGGCACTCTTGTGACTTCTGGAGCCCCTGGGCAGGGTGAGAACACCGTATACTGTCTGTATCCCAACAGGTGTTGGTACTCTTGGTGTGGATTCTCACGCCTAGCAGTTCCTCTCAGTTGTAGATTACCATGCCTAGCATATAGTTCCTCTCTGCTACAGAGTGATGCAACAAAGTCTAGAAACACCTGGTGACCGAGTAGAAGATGCATAGCTTTTGCTGTGGGTTCACTGAAAAGGAAATGTCCCATGTTTTCATTTGCAAAATGGGTCAGTTCTCACATAATCAAGACACCTTTCACCTCAGCTCCCAGATCTATTGCTTTCTTAGATGAGGAACTGAGAGAAAGGAGAAAGGTCCAAGCTTGAATTTAAATCCACCTGAGCCTAAACAAGCAAACAAAAAGATCTAGAGAAAAATTAAAGAGAACTTTGATAGAGAAGGGTTAATTTCCCATTGGATTCTGAGTTCTCCCTTTGGCTCTAACCTGAAACATAGCATTCTTATCTGCCCCAGTCATCTGGGCTTGTCAGTCTCCTGTAGAAGAACATGTCTCTGGAAGGCTAATGATCTACTTGAAGACATGCTGAGGCGACAGAAAGGATACTCATCACTTGAATGGACTAATGTTCTTACACAAACTAAAATTTCCTCCACAGACACAGCTCCCTACAGGTCATTGCTAAGCCTGTCCACTTTCCTATGTTCTAAAGGTGTAACTTTCTTTTCCCTCTTCCTCTCTCTTTGAATACTAGCAAAATCCTAAGAACGATGACCCTGACACTGAGCTTTCCCATTACTTTCAGCTTGCAGACTATTGTTGTTCTCAACGCAAAAAGCACAACTCTTCCATCTTCTCCATCTCCTTCACCTACTGCTAAGAGTTATAGTTTGCCTGACGTATGGTTTGTCTTTCAAACACTAATAAAATGGCTCTTGCTGGGGCTGAAAAAAAAAATGGGTCAGCAGGAGAAGTACTTGTAACACAAACTTGATAAATACTGGAGTGTGTACCTCTGGAATTCATCTAAACTCCAGCCACAGTCTAGCAGGCAGTGACATTGGATCCTTCAAGCAAGCTTGATAACTTGATTCAGGAAATAATTTATGCTGATGATAAGAATTTGTTATTGAAATCATTAGGTTAACTGTTAATTATTTGGGGGGGGGGGCAACAATATAGCATGACATGAGATGAGGTGCTGCCTGACCAAAAGGACCAAAAATGTAATTTCTTTCAGGAAGAAATCACAGGGCCATCCTTCAACCCAGTGGTTGCTCCTTAGACAACCGACAGTATGCAAGGCAATGCTTGCTACCAGCAAAAGAAGTGCATAACGCCATCTATAGTATAAGTTCTCTGGGGAAATTTTGACTCATTTATCTTCTAGAGCCTAAACTCTAGATTATAGAATATATAGAGGCCAGTGCAGCAGCATTGAAAAGAAATGTGTATCATATATTTGTATTTAAATTTTTTTTAGCACACAGGTGTAAGAAGTAAAATGAATGCAAAAATACTCAATAAAATTCTTGCAAACCAAATCCAAGAACACATCAAAACGATCTTCCATCATGATCAAGTAGGCTTCCTCCCAGGGAAGCACGGATGGTTCAATATACAGAAATCCATCAATGTAATTCACTGTATAAACAAACTCAAAGAAAAACAACATATGATCATCTCATTAGATGCTGAGAAAGCACTTGACAAAATCCAACATCCCTTCATGATAAAAGTCTTGGAAAGATCAGGAATTCAAGGCCCATACTTAAACATAGTAAAAGCAATATACAGAAAACCAATAGCCAACATCAAACTAAATGGAGAGAAACTTGAAGCAATCCCACTAAAATCAGGGACTAGACAAGGCTGACCACTCTCTCCCTACCTACTCAATATTGTACTTGAAGTCCTAGCCAGAGCAATTAGACAACAAGAGGAGATCAAAGGGATACAAATTGGAAAGGAAGAAGTCAAATTATCACTATTTGCTGATGATAAGATAGTACACTTAAATGACCCCAAAAATTCCACCAGAGAGCTCCTAAACCTGATAAACAACTTCAGCAAAGTAGCTGGATATAAAATTAACTCAAGCAAATCAGTGGCCTTCCTCTACACAAAGGATAAACAGGCTGAGAAAGAAATTAGGGAAATGACACCCTTCCCAATAGTCACAAATAATATAAAATACCTTGGTGTGACTCTAACTAAGCAAGTAAAAGATCTGTTTGACAAAAACTTCAAGTCTCTGAAGAAGGAAATTGAAGAAGATCTCAGAAGGTGTAAAGATCTCCCATGCTCTTGGATTGGCAGGATTAATATAGTAAAAATGGCCATCTTGCCGAAAGCATCCCCATCAAAATTCTAACTCAATTCTTCACAGACTTAGAAAGAGCAATTTGCAAATTCATCTGGAATAACAAAAAGCACAGGATAGCCAAAACTATTCTCAAGAATAAAGGAACCTCTGGTGGAATCACAATCCAGGACCTTAAGCTGTACTACAGAGCAATTGTGATAAAAACTGCATGTTATTAGTACAGTGACAGGTAGGTAGAACAATGGAATAGAATTGAAGACCCAGAAATGAATCTATACACCTATGGCCACTTTATCTTTGACAAGGGAGGTAAAGCCATTCAATAGAAAAAAGACAGCATTTTCAACAAATGGTGCTGGCTCAACTGGCGGTTAGCATGTAGAAGAATGCAAATCAATCCATTCCTATCTCCTTGTACAAAGCTCAAGTCCAAGTGAATCAAGGACCTCCACATAAAACCAGATACACTGAAACTAATAGAAAAGAAAGTGGGGAAGAACCTCGAGCACATAGGCATAGAGGAAAATTTTCTGAACAGAACACCAATAGCTTATGCTCTAAGATCAAGAATTGGCAAATGGGACCTCAAAAAATTGCAAAGCTTTGGTAAGGCAAAAGACCCTGTCAATAGGACAAAATGGCAACCAACAAATTGGGAAAAGATCTTTACCAATCTTACATCTGATAGAGGGCTAATATCCAATATATACAAAGAACTCAAGAAGTTAGACTCCAGAGAACCAAATAACCCTATTAAAAACTAGGGTACAGAGCTAAACAAAGGATTCTCTACTGATGAACACCAAATGGCTGAGAAACACCTAAAGAAATGTTCAACATCCTTAGTCATCAGGGAAATGCAAATCAAAACAACCCTGAGATTCCACCTCACACCTGTCAGAATGGCTAGGATAAAAAACTCAAGTGACAGCAGATGCTGGAGAGGTTATGGAAAAAGGAACACTCCTTCATTGCTGGTGGTACTGCAAGCTGGTACAGCTACTCTAGAAATCAGTGTGGCTGTTCCTCTGGAAATTGTATATAGTACTACCAGAGGACCCAGCTATACCACTCCTGGGCATATACCCAGAAGATGCTCCAACATGTAATAAGGACACATGCTCCACTATGTTTATAGTGGCCTTATTTATAATAGCCAGAAACTGGAAACAACCCAGATGTCCCTCAACAGAGAAATGGATACAGAAAATGTGGTACATCTACACAATGGAGTACTAGTCAGCTATTAAAAACAATGAATTTATGAAATTCTTGGGGAAATGGATGGATCTGGAGAATATCATCCTGAGTGAGGTAACCCAGTCACAAAAGAACACACATGGTATGCATTCTCTGATAAATAGATATTAGTCCAGAAGATCGGAACACACAAAGTACAAACCACAAACCACAAGAAACTCAAGAACAAGGAAGACCAAAGTGTAGATACTTTACTCCTTCTTAAAAGGGGGAACAAAATACCCATGGAAGGAGTTGTAGAGACTAACTATGGAGCAGAGACTAAATGAAGGACAATCCAGAGACTGCTCCACCTGGGAATCCTTCCCATATTCTATCATCAAATCCAGACACTATTGTGGATGCCAACAAGTGCTGGATGACAGGAGACTGATATAGCTGTCTCCTGAGAGGTTCTGACAGTACCTGACTAATACAGAACTAGAGACTCAAAGCCATCCATTGGACTGAGTACAGGGTCCCCAGTGAAGGAGCTAGAGAAAAGACCCAAGTAGCTGAAGGGTTTGCAGCCCCTTAGGATGAACAAAAAGTATGAACTACCTACTACCCTCAGAGCTCCTAGGGACTAAACCACCAACCAAAGAGTACACATGGTGGGACTCATGGCTCCAGCAGCATATGTATGGCAGAGGATGGCCAAGTCGGCCATCAATTGGAGGAGAGGCTCTTGACCCTGTGAAGGTTCTATGTCCCAGTGTAGGGGAATGCCAAGGCCAGTAAGCAGGTGGGGTGGGATGGTGAGCAGGGGGAGGGAGGAGGGAACAGGGGTTTGTTTTTGTTTTTGTTTAGTTTATTTTATTTTTGGAGGGGAACCTGGGAAATGAGATATTGTATGACATGTAAATAAAGAAAACATCTAATAAAAAACTAATAAAAAAGAAGTAAAATGAAACAGAGAAATTATTTCAGCAATTGAAATTTATGTAACCCATCTAAAACACTATCACTTTAACATATAATCATAAGATT
>JADRCD010146970.1:13483-42783 GCA_019843815.1 Montemys delectorum | reverse complement strand
ACACACACACACACACACACACACACACACACACACACACACCAGAATAACCTTTCTTGTTTGTGGTAAATGCTCTCCCAACACAAATCAGGCTTTGTCAGGAGACTTTCTTGTGCCCTCTGCTTGTCTCGAGCCCATTGCCTAGATATCCAAGGCGACTACACACAGATTACTCAGTAGCCACTAAGGATAGAATAAGGTGGAGTTGAGTGTGTTTATCACACCAGAGTCCCTTCCACAGCTTGTTTCAATGATCCTGTTAGACAAGGAGGGACATTTTCAGGCCAAGTATGCCTATACATCAGTAGGAAACATGTAGTGATCTTTAGTAGCTCAAAAGATGTCCAAAAAAATTAGACTGGAATCGAAGATAAACTTCTGCTCAGCTCTTCAGTGAACACACTCTAAAAGGGACACATTGCTTCCTGCCATGTTACCCTACACTGCATGTGATTTCACTTGAGTATAACAGTTTTCACTGAACACATGTTTAGAACAGTGCACACAGTAAACCAACTTTCACTGAACCCTCATACAGTGTATATTATTAGAGTATTAGGTGAGAGAAAAGAAACACAGAAATGTATCAGTCATTCGCTCCTACTAACAAATATCTCTAAACCATGATAGTGTAAAATAAATCACTCATTCCTTATACCCCAAACCCAACCTTCTAATGTCTGATAACTTCTATTCTTCTCTTCTATGTCTTTAGCATTTCAAGTAGACAGGAGAACTACATGCTAAGGAGCTGTAGCCCAACATGTTGATAATAGTTGATAACACTATATTGCTTATTTCAAACTTGCTTTAGAAGATAAATCTTAAAAGTTATCACCATAATTGTGTGATGTAATAGTTCTGTTAACTAGCCTGACTGACAGAAACAACATGGTTACATAAACAGTGAAAGGCTTTGTCTCAGAAAACAAGGTGGATGGCTCCTGAGGAATGACATTTGAAGTTGATACCTGACTTCCATATACATATGCATACCCTTGCACATGCACACACCACCACAGTCTATCATTACTATTAGTCAATTATAACATATACTATATATGTTATATATAACATTATATATTATGAATAGTATACATTGTCCAATGAGTATAATATATAGTATTATTTATACTACATTTTACTAGTCAATTGTATGTAAATATTATTTGTCAACTAAAATAATTTTTCTATGGTTGGACAAGTGATCTGCAGTATCACTTACTATATTGTGTGCCATGAATACAACTAATCAGAACTTAGGTGAGCTGAGTTGATGAAGAACTATTGTTACATCCATGAAGATCTATGTCTGATACCCCCCAAAAAACATGTAAAACGAGCAGAGTAGAACATGCCTGTAATCACAGTGCTAGGGAAGTAGAGATGGCAGATCCTTGGTGCTTGCTATGAGCTAGCCAGCCTACCTAATCAGTATGCCCCATGTCCCAGGAAAAAACTGCCTTAGGAACAAGTTAGATGGCTTGTGAGGTTGACCTTTGGTCTTTACATGTGTGAGCATAACATGCACACATACATGTATATACGATATGTACACCTGTGTGTCTCAATTGTATTTATTTATTATATGTCTATTAAAAGTAAGAGTATCCACCTGGGGTTGTGATGTGGCTCAGTTGATAATGTTCTTGCCCAGCCTTCACAAAAACCTGAGTTTGATTCCTAACACTACATAAATCATATGTGGTAGCACATGCTTGAAATCCCAGCACATGAGCAGTAGAAAAAGGAGGATCTAGAGTTCAAAGTCATTGTCAGCCACATTTACATCTTTCATCATCTTGCCTCACAGCCTTAAGGCCCAGAAAAGTTGACCATTGCTCTGTGATAGCTCAGACATTGGATGGCTGGAAACTGATCTCAACTGGATCTTGACCTAGAATCACATTTTTAAGTATTATGCTCTATACATTTCTTCTGAGTAGTCATGTTTTTATCTAAAAAACTAAATGCTGGGGCTCAGTGAAGTTCCATAGTGTGCTGGTGTCACACAGTTAGTTTGCTGTGGAGGTCTGACTCACTTTTAAAGGCTTCTTCTCTCCACCATGTTAGAATGCATCTGTACTTGCTGAATCAACCAGCCTACAGAAGCACCGACCAGGGACCACTTTCAGGACATGAGCTCAGGAAGGAAGAGAGGACGTTTGAGGGGTTATCAAGATGGGCTGAGGTTTACCTTAGCCACTGTTTCCTCCAATTGCCCTATGGTTTTATTCCCATACAGGAAATCAATTTCTGTCTATCAAAGTAGTAGGTGTTGAGGGATTCAGACAAAATGAAAAAGACAAATTTTTAGCTCCCAAGGTGCTTACAAAGCACACAGCTAAGGGACAACAGATAGCAAAACAAAAATAAGTAAGAGAGATGAGGAAAAGTGGGGGGGGGGACTTAAGGTCACTGTAAGATAAATGTGAGGAGGTTTATTAAGCATGGTTTCCTCAGAGAGAAGGGTTGGGGGCAACTGGAATTTAGAGACGCTAAATGATGTAGCCTTTCTTAAATCAGACTAGGGGAATGTAAGTAACCTGTTAGCTAACTAAGAAGGTGGATGTTCACGTTTAAGATGCGAGTAAACTATCCAATAAAAGCAAAACATGTGCCAATGAATGGGACTTACAGTTGTCTAAAGAAGAAAAGCAAGTGGACAGTAATAGTTTTACGTGTTGAATGCCCTTAGTCAACAGAGAAGTGTAAATAATTAAAGCTACAGTTGCACCTCAGTGAGAATGGCTACATCTAGTAAACAAATGCTAATACTAGCCAGAAAAGCACATAGGTGATCTTCACTCTTCCTCCTCTCCTCCAAATCCAATCCCCTAGCCTCATCCCAGCTCTGTAGCAGAACATCTGCTTCACCTCTGGCCCTACTCCCAGGGGACTATGCAGTCCTTGACGGCAGCACACCCTGCTTCCCTCCCTCCTAAAGACCACCTCATCTCCACCTGCAGTTCTAGCCCATCTCCACTTCTAAGTGTCAGCTCCCAATACCTAGAAATACATGCTACTCAGGACCCAGAGATACACCTGGCAAGATCTCAAAAGTATTCACTAGCAGACAGCCCACAGCCACCACGTTCTCCTAAAGACTGGACTGGGCAACGAAAACCAAGGCAAGACTGGGCATCAGCATCTATAATTATAACCACCCCAGAGCCAGATGCCTAGATAACAGCATAAAAACACAATAAATTATAGGTGGAGGTATTGTTTCCCTAATTGGTCCCTGATTGTGTCAATAAAGATGCCAATTGCTGGGCAAAGGGAAAAAGGGTGGATTTCCAGGTCCCTGGAGGAAGAGGAGGAAATGTAGATAGAGAGGGGCTTTCAGACAGGCTTTGAGGGAGAAGGACAAACACCATGTAAGACCTGGGGGCAACTAGAACTGGTAGAGGCCTCTGTCATTGGAGGAATTCTGATATAGGATAGCTAATAAGTTTAGGGCAATAAGTTCTATGCCCAACAATTGTGCTATCTGGCTAATTTTAAACATTAAAACTGACTAGTGTTTTCCATCCATGGTGATAAAGTAGGCAGGAGGAAAAGGGGACAGCCAGGGCGGTTGTTGGAGGCTTGGTGGAGGTAGCTGAAAGGGGTTGAGGGAGTGATCACAGTTCCCAGTCAGGGAACCAGCTGGCCATGGGCCGAGCTATGCAGGGAGTGAGACCAGCAGCAGTGTGTTCTCAGAGCTGAGCTAAGAGTGTGGCCCCAGAAAGATGACAGCGTGGATATTTTAAAATTACACTCAACAATAAATAATAGTGAAGACAATATGGTTCTACTAGAGCCCAGTAATCTTATTACAGTAGACCCTGAATACTTGAACCTAGATGAAGCACAAGAGTTTCAAAATAGCCTTCATGGATATGATAGAGTCCCTTAAAGAGGGTGTGAGTGAGTCTGTTTACGAAATCTATGAAAGCACACAGTGGAGTGAAGTGAATGGAATGACTTAAAACACGAAAGTAGAAACAGAATCAATAAAGAAAACTCAAATTGAGAGGAAATAAAAATGTACTAACTCAAACAGAAACTGCAGAGAGAAACCTTACCGAGAGACTCAAGAGAGAAGACATAGAGAAGGGATTCTTAGACAATGAAGACAAGATAGAGGAAATGGATACCTCAGTCCAAGAAAAAAAATCAAGCACAAACTGTCCAGGAAATCTTGGACACCCTGAAAAGACTAAATCTAAGAATAATGGGAATAGAAGAAGAAATCCAGGTCAAAGGCACAGAAAGTATTGTCAACAAAATCATAGAGGAAAAATTTCCCAACCTAAGGAAGGAGATGCCTGTCAAGATAAAAGAAGCTTACAGAACAGCAAATAGATTGGATCAGAAACAATTCCCCTTGGCACATAATAATCAAAATATTAAACGTACAGAACAACAACAAAAAGAGTAATAAAAGCTGCAAGGGGAAAAGACAAAGTGACTCATAAATGCGGACTTGTTAGACCAACACTTGACTTTTCAGAGAAGACTCTAAAAGCAAGAAGGTTCTAGACATATATTCTACAAACTCTAGAGACCACAGATTTGAAACCAGAAGAAATAGAGAAGGATACCACAGACATATCAAAGGAAAAAATGGCCAAGAAAATAATTGCAATTCTTAATATCTATGCCCCAAACACAAGGGTATCCATGTTTATAAAAGAAATGCCACTGTAGCCTAAATCACATGTTGGCCCCCAGACACTGACCTGGAAGACTTCAGTACCCCAGTCTGCCAATGGTCAGGCCATCTAGACAAAAACTAAACAGAAAAACGCTGGAGCTAACTAATGTCATAAACCAAATGAACCTAACAGATATTTACAGAGCACTTTACCAAAACATAAAAGAATACACCTTCTTTTCAGAAGATCATAGAACTTTCTCAAAAATTGGACATGTTCTTTAACACAATCAAGCCCCAGTAGAAAAAATTGAAATTACATCCTGCATCCTATCTGACCACCACAGGTAAAAAGCTGGCTATTAATAACAACAAAAGCTTAAAATCTCACAGAAACTGAACAACTCACTACTGAATGAAAATGGGTAGAGACAAAAATTAAGAAAGAAAATAGAATGTTTTAGATATGAAGGAAAATGAAAACACAACATGCCCAAACTTATGGGACATGATGAAGGTGGTTCTATGAGACAATTCCATAGCACGAACTTCATATAAAAATAAATAAATGAGTAATAAAAGGAGCTATCTCATACTAGCAACAAAGTTCTTTGAGAAAAATCAATAAAATTGACAAACCATTATCCAAATTAATTAAAAGGCAGGTATATAATAATCAAATTGACAGAATTGTAGATGAAAGGTGAACCATAGCAACAGACACCATGGAAATGCAGAAAATCATAAAGATGTACACTAATGGCCTGTACTACCCCAAATTGGAAAGTCTAAAAGAAATTGATAATTTTCTTTTTTTATTAGATATTTTCTTTATTTACATGTCATATGATTTCTGATAATTTTCTTGATATACACAACTCACTAAAGTTAAACCAAGATTAGATGAGTAATTTGAACAAATCTATTGGCCTGAGTGAAATAGAAGCAGTTATTAAAAGTTCTTAACCAAAAGAAGCCAAGGTCCGATAGTTTTAGCACAGAATTCTACCAGAATTTTAAAGAATTCATATATATATTCATTCAGTAAATATTTGTTTGGCACTTATTCTGTGCCAAACACTGAAATAAAGCAACAATAGAAACAAAGCCTCTCTATTTTACCACAGAGCTCACTTTGACAAGGGAGATAGTGAGAAATGCAGCAAATCAGAGGAGGTAAAGGGACGCAGAGAGTTCATGCAAGATGCTCAGGGATAGGCTTTACCATCTGGTGATGGGGCTGGAGAGAAAAGGTGCAGAGAGTACCGTGAAGATGATGTTGGAAAGGAACTGGGCTTGGGCTTACTCAATGTGCTGTTGGGGACTTGGGATTTCCCCCTTGAGAACACTAGTACTGTGAACAGAGTACTCCTCAACATCATTCTGGTTTGTGTGTGTGTGTGTGTGTGTGTGTGTGTGTGTGTGTGTTGGGAGGAGGCAAAGATGGAAGCAGACTGACATGCCCCCACACCCCACCCTGTTTACCTGCTGTGAGGTTGGGAGAGGGGCAAATGAAAGGATGTGGGGGCACTGAGCAATGAACTCCCCCAGTAGTGCCCTCATCCTAGGGTTCACCTTCATTCTTGCCTCACAGCTGTCCAGGGCTATAGGAAATCGCATAGTGTCCTCCCACACACGGACACAGCACATTCTGGGGCTAGGGAGTTTCTGTCATTGGAGATTGCTTATTGTAATGCTATCTGTTGGTCTTTCCCAAGCTGGTATCTGTTCAGATAGACGGCTGCCTTGTTATTTCGAGCAGGGTTAACACATACCACAGCTTGGTTTTTCTTGGGGGGGGGGGGGAGTAAATGGGGATGGATTAGGATGAGAAGGACTAGAGTTCGCTACTGCTGTGCCCTGTCTCCTCTATGGTATAACTGTTCTCTCAAGTCTACGCTTGTTTCTTCCCCATCATTTTCCACTGGATTCCACAGAGAAACAGGTTCATCAGAAATGTTCAAGATCATCATGGTTGTCTTGAAACACTTTCCTCCACCGAGGGTCCAGATGCATCCTCTGCCCTTTACAACTTGGTTTTGTATTCTTCCTAAAGCCACAGGACCTTTGCACATGCAGCTCTCTCTTCTAGTGGGAGGCACTTAGGGAAATGAAGCAGTAGGGAGCAATATACAGTCAATGCAAGACAGATACACCCAACCAAGCCTCACTCTCCACTTGTGTGTCCTTGGGAGTTCATAGTCATTCCTGGTTTTTATTTAAATTTGTCTACTCTCAACATCCCCAAAAGCCTGATTCCTCACCAGCTGAACATGAATCACCCCCATACTGAGTACACAATAAGGTGTCATGATCTGTGCTTAGTATCAGCAGCAGCACCACTGGAGCCCCAAAAAAGCCCAACTAATTATAAGCCTGTGTTCTGCACTGTTATTATTTGAACATAACAAAGGCACCTGCCACGTTAATTATGCCCTTCTAATAAACATCTCCAGGCAGCCAATCAAGAATGAGCGGGGGGGGGGGGGGTTGCATGTTGAAAAAGCAGGTCTTGGTATCACATTGTCAAACTTCCCTGGGTTCCTGGATGTGTTCATTCATTTGTAGCTCCTACAGCCTCCACCCAGACCTTCATGGAATATTAGCTGGCTAAACTGCACAAGAGATAAGAAATCCTGAAGAGTACTTACAGAGGGAGACTCTGGAAGGACCTCCCTGACTTGTGTGTTCAAAGTGACATTACGCTGAGACATTACGGGGGTATGTGGAAGAGAAAGACTACAGGAAGGTGCACATCATGACGGTATCTTCTAGGCACCAACTTCTTCGTTTCTGTTAATATATAGAGACATAACAAAGGGTCCAGGGTATACCTCTGATAGAGCTTTTCTTGTTAAAACATTTTTTTACTATGGTAAATATGCATCATGGTATACATTCATTATACTTTGCAATTATTTATTGTGCTATTACAGAATATATGTGATCTAATCTGCTGTTTTGACCATCTCTAAATGTGAAGTTCAAGGGCATTAGTTACAACCATAATATTACAAAACTATGTCTGATTTTCCAGACAAGATGTTCACATATGTTTAGAGCTCAAATCTAGAGCAAAACTAAAGGATTTCTGATTTCCAACACATTACCTTTAATGTCTTCTCAGAGATATCCCTGTGCTACTTAGCTTTCTCTAAAAACACAGGAGGGGAGAGAGAAAGTTAAAAGAAGGTTTATTAGATTGTGTCAGATTGGCTTGCAGTATGTGGTGTCTGGGCAGCCCAGCAATGGCTGTCTCACCCTGGAGAGGCTGAGAATCCTGCAGATGCTCAGCCCAGGAGGCTAAAGGTCTCAACAGTCCCCATCCGGTGTTGAAGGCCTGGAGGATGTCTGGAGAGCTGCTGGTTTTAGTCCACACTGGAATGACCAAGGAGTTGTCATAAAATAATTTTCAAATCCGTTTTTTCCTCTCCAGCCCTGGCTCCCAGAATGACGACTCTGAGACGAATTCGTTATTATTAAGTGCCTTAGCCATTTGTCTTATTCCCAGACTAGCTCATAACTTATTTAACCCATTCAAACCATCCTATGTCTACCATTCAGTTACCTCTCCTCAGTCCCCAAGCCCTTCTTCCGTTGACTCTCCTCTGATCTCCCTCAGCCTTCCCTGAGCTCATCTATCAGCTGGTTTTCATCTGTCTCCTCTGTGTTCTTTTGAATCTCTTTTTTATATGCTCATTATTTCCCAGAATCCTCTTTCTTCCTGCCAGTGTCCTGGCTCCTAACTCCTGCCTCAGCTCATTGGCTACCTGCATTTTTATTGACAGGTGATATTTATAAGAGATTCTTTCTGTGAAGTTGGTTCTAGTATTTGCCAAGGTGTGGAGCTGTAACAGGAGAGATAAACTTGGCAGCAAGAGGGAGGTGTGCAATTGAAAAGCTATGTCTCCACCATTTTCAGGTGGGTCTTCCTAGATCAAATAATTTGACAAAGAAAATCCCTCACAGGTGTTCCCAGCAGCTTGAATTTTAGTTGATCCCTGATGCAGTCACATGGGCAGTCATTATAAAATCTCTGGAGTTATAACACTGTACTGTGATTTTAACAAATTAGATTCCCTTTTAAAGCACTTCTTTGAAACAGTGCTAGCTATGCCTCTTTAAAAAAAGTGGGTCTGATTGTGATATGGGTGTATACACATGTATGCACATGCAGAAGAACATATCGGCTCATGTCTTTCGGTTATTTGGACATGTCTTTCACATGTGTGCACATAGAGATCAGAGGGCAGATTCAGGTAACATCCTTATTTCTTGAGGCAGATTTCTCACAATCCTGGAATGCACCAAGCAGGTTAGGCTGGATGGCCAGGGACTCATCTGTTTCTAACTTCAAGCCACCACTGTGCTTGCGTTTTTACAAACATGGGTTCTTGGACATTGAACTCAAGTCTTCATGCTGACTCACCCCATCAGTCTGCATATTTCCTTCTTAAATAGCTTATGTCAGATGATTTGCTGAGATCCTGAGATTAGTCATCTTTGTAACTTCGTAATTTTATTGGTGATAGTCTATCAAAACAAGTAATTGAAGTGGAAACTTCTCTTTATTTGGGGAAGTCAGTTATGTCAAATGATGTCTTGCTGGGGAACACAGGTGAAAGGATGTTTTGCTAAAGCAAACATGTGAACAGACATGTGATGAAGAAATATAAATATGACGCCACAGACAGTGGGAGCTGAAGCATTGGTTCGCTCTACTCTGCCTCGCCACTCTTCTCTAATGACACACATGCATTATTTCACCTTACATTATGTTACAGAGCTCCCCTTGTGGTGACACCTTACAGAGAAACTTGCCAAAGAACTTCTTGTGAGGTTCCTGCTGCTTCTTGCTGCTTCCAAGGCCCCGGGTCAGTTGGTGAGCCTTGCGGTTTCTTCTGGGTTGAACTGTCCTTGCTGGTTCATGTGTGGTGACTGCCAAGTGATTGGACTGCAGCTGCTGGTTTGTATTTGGTGTTTACTACTGGACTGAGCTGTTGATATCCTGACAACAAAGACTGGACTCATTCCCAAAGAACTATTTCCAAACAGGTCTACTTCCCCCATATCCTAGTAACTCTTTTTTTCCTCTGTGTCTGGTGGGTGGTGAGCTAGAGGAGAGGCTGAATCCGTATTGAAGTAGGTTGGAAAACCATATGCCTATAAGCAATAGCCCTCATTATTGCAATGATTGGTATTTAGATAAGTTACATGACCACCATCCACCCCAAGAAATTGCAGAGCTTCAAAGTGGCAGAGATATAAACAGAGACTTAAGAGACTCTTGAAGAGCCTGGACTGCTTCTGTAATGTGTTCAGCACCCACAATGCTGCAAGATGGAAGTTGTTTAGGCTCATTTCATACATGAAGAAACACAAACATTTGTTGAAATCTTTATGGCTAGTGGACCAGGCCAGTGCTCTGATGCAGGATTCCAACTCTACGATGGCTACTACTTCCTACATGATTAGAAGTCGTATTTAAGATCTCCATCAAGGGCTAGTGAGATGGCTTGGTGTGTAAAGGTACTCTCCTCTAGCCTGACAACCTCAGTTCAATTTCTGAGACCCGTGGAAAGAGAAAACTGACGCCCTCTAGTTTAGATCTCCACACAGCCCCCACCTTGTTTACTTGCTTGTGAGGTTGGGGGAGGGGCAAATGAAAGGATATGGGGGCACTGAGCAATGAACACCCCCAGTAGTGCCCTTCAAAAACTCCACGTGTGCCTGATTCCTTGCACAGTAAATAAATAAAAATGTAAGTATCTGTACCCCTCTGTGGTATGTATGATAAGAGCCAGCTCTGTGCCAACCCTGAAGGAACTGTCCATTCACCAGAAAGTTCTGCCTTGCACAGAGGTAGAATTGGTCTCTTTGCAACTTTACCCAGTTACTCCCAGTACTTAGCACTTAATTACCTCTTGTCTTCTATTACTCTCTAATTGTCTCTTGTGACTCCTCCCTTCTTCCTGGCTTCCTTGCCAGCAGCTCCAGGGCAGAGATCAGGTCTTATAGGCTCAATGCCTCCTGGAGCAGTAAAGTAAGAGCTTATTAGATAGATACTTGTTGGTTGAAAGTTCTTACAAGGATTTCTCCTCAGGGTGTCATCCAAAGTTTGTGGAAAACTGTGTAGAAAGGTCATCAAGGGTTTGCAATTTAAATGTGGTTTGGATCCTTTATTTAAAAGTATTGACAGAGTAGTCAATACTCAGAAGCTTTATTCTCAATGACAGCTGTCCTGATTGTTATCATTGCCTGTGTGCATGTGTGTATGCATGTGTATGAGTGTATGTATGCAAGTGTGTGTGTGTATCTGTATGTGAGTGCCTGTGTGTGTGTATCTGTATGTGAGTGCCTGTGTGTGTGTGTGTTTGAGTCTGTGTCTGTATATGAGCATGAGTGTATGTGTGTGTGTGCATGCACAACAGCCTATAAACCTGCTCATGCAAACATGCAGAGGCTCATGCAAACATCACATTTAAACTGGACACATATAAATTGCAAACCCTTGGCTGATTGTCTTGAGACAGGGTCTTTCAGTAAACAGGAAGCTCAAAGTTTTGGTTGGTCTGGCTGACCAGTGAGATACTGGGATATGCCCGTTTCTGCTTTTAAATTACTGGGATTAAAGCCACTCACCCATATTTCCCTTACTGTAGTGCCTTCTTTTATGCTCTCCTGACTAGAATTTAGGCAGCATTCTTTTCATAGCTAGCAACTGAACCCTACTCAAGGCAGCACAAACAAAGAGAGGAAACTCGAATCTATTGCACTGTGTGACTGCACAGTCTGGGGACTCCAGACACACCTGGATTGGGATGGTGTCATGAGATGTGTATGATGTCCTGAGAGATGATTAGCTTGTTTCTGTTTCCTTCCTCTGCTCACAGCCTCCACTGAGAGAACTCCAGTGCCTCAAAGGATGAAGTCAACTTCTCAATCCCTTGAGGTTAGAAGAAACATGCAGATAGCTAGTTCTGAGATGAGCTCCACACAAATGAGGGAATCCTAGAGAGAAGGAGAGAAAAGTCTAAAGGCCATCAGCCCAGCAAGGGCAGGCAGATACAATTTATGGTGCCCACAGCCAGTTAACCCTATGTTATGAATCTGCCTCTTGTGAGCCTGAAGCTCTTGATGGTAGCATGTTGGGTTGATTTCTCATGGAATCTGGAACTCAGCACTTAAAGGAACAAGAGGAAACTTTCAAAGTGCTTTACTTCCCACCTGTTTATTCAGCAGCAATAACATGAAAGTCAAAGGAGACACAGTTCCACCTACCACAGGACTTGCATGCTGCCATAGGCAGAATACACAGAAATGAACACGGTAGAGACTGGTAGAGACTGCTTGGTGCATCCTCAGCCTTGAACATGAGGCACAATAGGAATGGGGGCACGACCTTACAGCTTGTTCACAGAGCCCCTTTCTACATCTTCACAACAACTTCTAATGACAGAGGATACCAAATGACCCATTCTTTATGAAAGAAGTCAAGAAGAAGTCAAAGGCACTACACACTCCGTCCCATTCACCCACATGCTTTCACATAGAACCCACGTTCTATAAAGTCACATCTTATTTGAATGAAGGGAAACAATTTCTTAGGATGAAGAAATTGTCTAGATACCAAAGATGGAACTTGGAGTCTAAGTTAGCTGATATCTCATGAGGGACTGTCTTACAAAGCCTGAGGCTAAGTCTGAACTCATGGTTCAAAGTTCAGTTCTTATTCCATGCTCCTCCTCAGGACCCCAGATGTTTCCTTCTACACCGAAGCCCTACTCCTCCATCACAGAGCCACTGTAATTGGCCACTGAATAGTGACTCTTGCAAGCAGGCACATAGCTATTGGCAGTAGAAGGTCCAGAAGTAGAATAAGATATCTGTTGCTCTCCTTAACAAAGCCTTGATGTCTTGTCCCAGAAATGCCAACCTCCTTTTTACAAGAAGGTATTTCTGTCCCCTCGATCACTCATCATAACCCTGTTGCAGACGTTGGGTGGTGCTGGGGGCAGCGGCACATAGCCAGCCCCTCCGGAGTTTGGATGAGTGTGGGTGGCAGCCGGGATCTGGTCTACTTTGTTCATGTAATAGCCAGAGACTGTTGTGCCAGTGAGATCCAGCTGTCCCCAGAAACAGAAAGATTATCTTATGGTCCCAACTGTTGAAAATGTTAGAGTAATCTCAGTGCCTATAGTCAACGAGGCCCAACAGATTAGTTCTTAAACTTATTAAATAAATGAACCAACAAATCCAATCAGGTGAAAGATCTTTTAGGCTCTCAAAGGGCTAACAAGTGATTTAACTGGAGCATCACCTCCAAGGTAGGTTCCTTCTCTTTCCTCACAGATAGTAAAACAACACTTTCTATGTTGCAATGTTTCCTCTACCTTACCTGAGTTTACTGTAATGCTTAACCATTTGATGGTGTTCCTTTTTTTAAAAAAATTTTAAAATTATTTTTATTTTATAAATTAATTTATTTTTTTACACTCTATATTCCATTCCTTGCCCCCTCAATCCACCCTCCAACTGCTCCACATTCCACACCTCCTCCCCACCCCACCCCCACCCCACCTGACCTCTAAACTCCCTGGGGCCTCCAGTCTCTTGAGGGTTAAGTGCATCATCTCTGAATGAACATAGACCCAACAGCCCTCTACTGTATGTGTGTTGGGGACCTCGTATCAGCTGGTGTATGCTGTCTGTTTGGTGGTCCAGTGTTTGAGAGATCTCGGGGGTCCAGATTGAGACTGCTGGTCCTCCTACAGGATCGCCCTTCTCCTCACCTTCTTTTAGTCTTCCCTAATTCAACAACAGGGGTCAGCTGCTTCTGTCCATTGGTTGGCTGCAAATATCTGCATCTGATTCTTTCAGCTGCTTGTTGGGTCTTCCAGAGTGCCATCACGATAGGTCCCTTTTTGTGAGTGCTCCATAGCCTCAGTAATACTGTGAGGCCTTGGGACCTCCCCTTGAGCTGGATCCCACTTGGGCCTGTCACTTGACCTTCTTTTCTTCAGGTTCCTCTCCATTTCCATCCCTGTAATTCTTTCAGACAGGAACAATTATGAGTCAGAGATGTGACTATGGCATGGCAACACCATCCCTCACTTGATGCCCTGTCTTCCTGCTGGAGGTGGGCTCTAAAAGTACCCTCTCCCTACTGTTGGGCATTTCATCTAAGGCCCTTTGATTCCTGAGAGTCCCTTACCTCCCAGGTGTCTGGTGCATTCTGGACCAACCTCCTACCTCCTGAGGTTGCCTGTTTCCATTCTTTCTGCTGGCCCTCAGGGCTTCAGTCCGTTTCCCTCATCCAATACCAGATCAGGTTCCCCTTCCCCCCCTACTCCCTCCCTCCCATCCACTTTCCCTCCCTGGTCCCTCCCTCCCTCCCCACTTGTGATTGCATTCTTCTCTCTCCCAAGTGGGACTGTGCTCACTTCATGGTGAAGCTGAGGTTCAAGAAGGAGAACAGCCTGGACTCCATTTTGAGGGAAATGATGAAGAATTTGTTGATAGCTTGTGATGTGAGAGAAAAAGGCAGACCAAAAATGAGGTCAGTAGATTCTGTCTAATAAACTTGGCAAAGTTGCTAGTGACTAAGATAGCAGGACATTTGGTCAATGTAGGTCCTCAGCTGAGTGCAGTCAAGTGTTTAGCTCTGTACATCTGCAGTTAAAGAGGGAAGGTGCCAAGAGGCAATTAAACAGGAAAAGAGGATGCTAGAGAGAAGAGTAGGAATTATGGCCAGCGTGACAGAATTAAAGGCCCAAAAGTTGAAAATCACTGGAGAAACTAGATCTAGAGAAAAGAAAGCACCGGGGGCACAGAGACAGGAGGACAAGAAGCAGCTGAGAAGTTGCAGGTGGGTACATGAGGGTGGTATTTCAAGAGGGAGAGACATAGTAGAGCCAGTGCTCTTGCTGAACCATGGCAGGTTAAGCCAAGGATTGATCATCTGTTTTAGCCCACAGGATGTTATGGCTGACCTTGACACCTTCATGAGATGGTGGGGAAGACAGCTGGTGAGGACAGGAACACAAGTGGAGAGGATAATTTTTACATGTTGACAGGAAAGGAGAGCAAAGTAAGGAACCTTAGCTGGACAGACCACGTGTGATGTTTCTGAGTGAATATTAACAGCTTGATTGTATCCTGAGGGAAATTATGTCTGACACAAGAACAGAACAACCATAACAACTGCGGTGATTGCAGGCCTGTGTATAGGGGTTGGCTGGAGGGTGGGAAGCACACAGGACAGCGCATCTGGGCTTAGAGTGCTCCCCGTGTTTGCTGAGTGGACTCTTCCCAGATGACATGCTCTCGGTTTCCTTCCTCGGAGTCACTTCAGACTTCCCTGAGAATGCTGCTGCCTGGAAGAACAAAGCCCAGGATGCAACGCTTGCTATTTCTGCTTTGATAACCATGAATTAGAGAGAAGAGAGAAACAAGAGGTGACGGGGACTTTGTCTGAGTTGCTGAATTTAGGTGTGTGAGTGCTGAGCACGCTTGCAACATCACCTTGCTGGGATGTTTTCAAGGTTAGGAGGCTTTTTCAAAAGGACAGAACCACAGAAGCATACTCCAGGATGTCATCTAAGACATCTAGCCTAAGGAAGCTGAGCTGGTTTCTTTTAAGGTTGCCCCAATGGCAAATATCAACAGGAGATGATAGAGGACTGGGGAGCTAACCTTAGGGAACTGAGATTTAGGACAGCCTTAGTGAACTTGCCAGTAGTGAGGGAAGGGGACAGACACTGCCTCACACTGCCACTGTCAACCCTTCCCCTAGATGGTTAGAGACCTTGACTCAGATTTTAATATAGACTTACACATGAGAAAGACCAGCAGAGTCAACTAACCTGGGCCCTTGAGGCTCTCAGAGTCTGAACCTCCAACCAAAGAAGCAGATGTGCAGCTTGGTCTTCATGTGGGTTCCAAACAACTAGAACGGGGGCTGTCCATTGTCTGTCTGTGGGATATGTTCTTCTACCTGGACTGCCTTAGCTAGCCTCCGTGGGAGAGGAAGCACCTAGTCTTGCAAGACTTGAAATGCCAGGGTAAGAGGATACCCAGGGATCTCATCTACTCAGAGGAGAAGGGGAGGGGGAGGAGTAAAGGATTGTGGGACTGGGTGATCAGGAGGGGGGCAGTGAGAGGGATGTAAAGGGAATAAGTAAAAAGAAATTAAATTAGATAATAAAAAGAGAGAACAAGAAATGCTCTGAAGAGGGTTAGGCATGCCCAGGTGGGGGTGTTTATGTCCCAAGGAAGGATAGGGGCAGTTAGAGGTAGCCTTCTCAAAGAGAAAGCAAGCAATTATTTATTTTAGCATTTAGCCATACATTCCATTTCTGGTGACTCCCAAGATACATCTCAAAAGGTTGCTAAGAAACCACCCCCTCTGCCTGCCTTTTCCTTTTGATAGCAGAGCTGTATGAGGTGGCCCCAGAGACACCTTGGATGGAACTTTGATCTGATAAAATAAAACAATAAGCTGTGGAGTTGTACAAAGGGTAGGGGTTGCTCACTGCCCTTCCCTATAACTGGATTTCTGAACATTGTAGGTCATTGTCTGGGAGGGGGAGGGCCTTATGCAGGTGTTGATTGTGGTGGAGTTCTTGCCGCCTTGCAGGCAAATGCTTCAGCGTGATTCCAGAGTGGGGGTGGGGGCATCCGGCCCATTTCTTGTATTTCCAAGATTTCCCCTGCCCTTCTCACGCCAAGGATGCTTGTGGCAGGTCCAGCGTTAAGTGTTGGCTTATAGGTGAGTGTTGGGGAAGCACAGAGGGTGGGATAGGGCAACTGGGTAGGTGTGAAAGAGGCAAAGCTCAGAGAGCTGTGGACTCTACACAGGAGAACCGGAGAAGTCTGTTTCTGACCCAGGAAACAGCATCAGGGGTGCAAGGAACACCGAGTCCCGAGCTTTTGGAACTGGTTGAACTATATTCTGAGTGCATCCTAAAATTTATTTTAAGGTAGTGTGCAAAGTAATGAGTTTCATTATGTCATTTTCATATGTATGCGTGTTTATATATAATATGTACATTAATGTATACTACCTAATCTGTAATATATATGTGTGTGTGTGTGTGTGTGTGTGTGTGTGTGTGTGCTTTGTTCATATGGTCTCCTCTTTCCTCCATCAGTACCCTTATTGAGTTCGTCTGTCTGTCTGCATCTATCTTCATATGTATTGTTAAGTCTAGATTGTACACATAAAAATAAATATATTCTGCTTTTTCCTTTTCCCCATTACCACTTCTTGTTCTCCCACACTCTTTTCTCTTAAACTAGGTTGTAGTTCAATGCCACAGCCAGCAATTGTTTCTACAGGGCTTTTAATAGAGGGGCAATAGAACTGGACACATTTGAAACGCAAAGTAGGTAAACCATGAAAAACAGTTCCTCTGGGAGTGGATCCACGAATGGATAGTCTGAACTGAGTGGTAGTACTTCTGGAACTTTGAGGGCTAAGCAGCAAGTGTGAAAAGTTCTGAAGAGGTTTCTGGAACTTGGCTATGCACCAATTAAATGTCACGAAACACCTGTTGTTTATGGTTTGAAGTCAAGAGCTGATGTTTTCTGGGCACCCAGCTCTGACGTTAGGGCCACTCACTTGAATACCTAAGAGGAGCAAAGGTGACTCCTGGAGCCAGAAGGGAGGTGGCCTCCGATGACAGCTTCTTATTTAGTTCAAGCAGAACAGGGATGAGCAGGGGACACAGAGGTCACAGAGGGAGAAAGGCTTTCAGTTCGTAACCATGTCTCAGCGAGTTCTCCTACACTTCTGTAACCGTGTCTCAGTGGGTTCTCCTTCACTTCTGTGGAAGCCCTAAGTGAGGTGCCAATGGATCTTTTACACCCCTCTCCATAAATCTCAAAACAAGCCTTGGTTAGGTCCAGGCTCTTAGGCTCAGGAACACACACACACAAACACACACACACACACACACACACACACACCCCAGAACTCAATAGAATGAAACAACTATGAATTTACTTACATTTGTTTAGAGCTACAGTTCACAATAGTAATTTTTATTTTTATTTATTTTTTTTTATTTTGCAGCTATCTTGTACTGCTAGGAAGAGAACTGGGTTTTTGTTTGTTTCCTTCTTTCTTTTTCTGGGTGACACTAATGTAGATTTTAGTGTCCTTCTGCCTATTGTATTAAAGTCAGCTTTTTTTTTTTTTTTGTCTTTTCTTAAGTGAGCAATATTAAGATAATAGTAAGTGCCGAATGCAGGAAGTGGCACTTGGGTATGTGACAACTAGAAGCCCAAGAACACAGTGTGAGGAATGAAGCTGAGCCCTGACGTCATCATGCCACATGATCAAAGCTGCCTGCCCTAGGCCACACACTACGTGTGCCCATTTCTATGCAGCATTGGGAAGAGGCAAAGCTAAATGAGCAGATGAGTGACACCCTGAGGCTGAGGCCCTGAGCCAGGCACAGGTTCTTGGCTGGGGTAATGAAAGCGTATTGATGGTCATATGAAGCAATGATCTATTAGAATGATTCAGTAATCCACTTAAAATAGCTTCATGGTGCAAATTATATTTGAATAAAAGTTTTAAAATCTTTCTTGTTGTCTTTTTTTTTTGTTCTTTTTGTTTTTGTTTTTTTTTCTGCTTTTGCAAGATGGGGTTTCTCTGCGTATCCCTAGGTGTCCTGAAAACACTCTGTAGACCAGGTTGGCCTTGAACTCACAGAGATGATCCACCTGCCTTTGCCTCCCAAGTGCTTGGATTAAAGGCCTGCACCACTACCATCAGCCAGTTTTCAAATCTTGAGAGTCCTCAAAACAAAGTAAAATCTTGAGAGTCAAATCTTCGTGCATTTGAGTAGCTAACAGTTTGGAAACCCTGGTCATTGTGATGTGTGTTTAAACTCTTGGGCTCAGCATCTGTGAAACCTTGAAGAGGTGCTACCTTCCTGGAAGGAGTAGCTCCCTGGGTGCAGGCCTCAGTGTTCACAGATCACCTTCACTTCCTGTCGGTTCTCTGTATCCTGACTGCAGTTGTACTGTAACAGCCATTCCACGCTCCTGCACCGTGCTTGCCCTGCCGTGATGGACTATATGTCTTCTGTGATCAGAAATAGATCTTCCTTTGAGCATTGGTAACATATGGACAGTTATGACCCTTAGAGCTGCCCCAGGGCTACTTTGAATGAAAGCCTATAAAGACGTTCAAACAATATTGCTTCAAGACCCTAGTCGAAGTTTGCATTTGTCCCATGAACAGCTTGTCTAGTGGTATATGGATACCACTAGACATAAAGGCACCCCCAGCCCAGACTAAGGGTGAGTCTTCCCAGCACCGTCCAACAACGTAGCTGGGGGCGGGGACTCCAATGTCTAAGAATCACGGTTTAGTCATGAAGGCGAGCATGACTTACTTATGCTAAAGACAAGTATGTCATTTCTGAGGGCACAGGATAGAACAGGATGAACCAGCGTGTGATCATTGGGTATTGTAGGTTGGTATCTGTAGTCTGCTTAGCACTTCAGAAGACAGCTCCACTGGGGGATGACATCCAGCTAATAATGTCCTGCTGGTGTTGCCGAGGGTAGACAACCCCACCACAGAGTGTCCTTTGGGGTTTTTAAGCGTGTGCAGATTGAAATAATTACTGCCTGTGACTTCCTTGATGAGGAAGTGAATGGAGACTCTGAGATGAAGACAGCTGGGCAAATGAAGGGGCAGGACAGGTTTCCCCCTGGAGATCCCATCTGCCAGAGGCCGGCCCCTCCAGAGACGGGGCATGAGGTGGAAAAAACTCTAGGAAGCTCAGCTGCGAATCTCACTGTCTCTTCATCTAAGGCCAGGCCTAATCCCTGCTTGTTGCCGCTCAATGCGGTTTCTCTGATGCATGTCTCTGTTTCTGCCTCAGATCCCCACAGTAGAAACATCTCCCCACAGCCACAGTAACCCACTCTAAGCCAACAGGACACCCCACAGTAGAAACATCTCCCCACAGCCACAGCAACCCACTCCAAGCCAACAGGACACAGCTACACTCCTGCTGCGGCCTCTCAGCAGTGGCTTCTTATTTCATTAAGAGTAAAGCCCAGTTTGGTTGTTGTTCCCAGGATTTCTTTACCCCTGGCCACTGCAATTTTGAACTGTCTCCTTTGCTGTGTTAAGCCTTTTCACATGTGTAAGGAGTTTTTATTTATTCTTAAAGATGAGTGTCTGGCAGCAAGAACTAAAAGATGCTTTGTTTAAAAACAAGAGAATTAAAACAAAAAACACAAACAAACAAACAGACAACAACAAAAACACAAAGCAAACCAACCTGGAAGTGAAGTCACATCTGGTCTCAGCCTATGCTGTCCATGTCTTTCCTATGCTGTCCATGTCTTTCCTATGCTGTCCACGTCTTTCCTATGCTGTCCATGTGTGGCTCAGCTCATGCTGTCCAGCATCCTGAATGTATATCCTGGTGTTTGGTGTTTGGGATATGAGAAGAGAGAATGAAAAGTGCTATTCCATTCATTAAAACTGTTTTTTTTTTCTTTTTTTTGGAATAGGATCTCATATAACCATATCCTTAAACTCCCTAAGTAGTCAAGGATGACCTTGAACTTCTGATTCTCCTGCCTTCATTTCCCATCTACATTTTGTACAGTGCTGGGGATTGAACTCAGGGTTTTGTGCTCTATCAACCGAGCCATATTCCTAGCCCCTTTGTTAATATGTCTTTACAGAGTCACTGTTAAAACTATAGCATTTTAAATTTATTCATTTAATAAAATATTTTTAATATTAATGTATCAATGTTAATATAGTAATTAAGGCTTCACTGAAGCTTTTGAAATATAGCTATATAGAAAAGGTCAGTTTATTAAAATAAATCAGGTATAGAAAAATAAAAACCAGGTGATCTCATCACATAGAATCTAAATGTTGGCCTCTGGCAAGTTGAGTGAAATTATGAACTGTCTGTCTCAAAAAGCCTTAGCGCTGAATATTTTCACAATGAAGAGCTGAGAGGCCATAAGGAATATATGCGTTCTATCTGATTTAGGCATTGTTCAATATGTACAGGTCTTAAAACCTCACATGACCTCACTCACTTGGGCCTGATGGTACAAGCCTATAATTCCAGCTATTTGGGAAGCTGATACATAGGCATGGCAAGTTCAAGGCCTGTCTGGGCTACTGAGGGAATTCAAGGCCAATCTGGGCAATTTAGTGCAATCCTGTCTCAAAATAGAAAACAAGGATGGGAGGTTTAAGGGAAGAGACATGAACTGAGTTGGGGGGTAGTGAGGGGCAGATTTGATAAAAATAAAATATACTCATACATGAAGGAATAGTTCCTCAGGAAAATAGAAAACTTGGTAGATCTGTATAATAGCTCAGTGGTAGAGCCCTTGCCTAGGATGTACTGGTTTCTGAGTTTAACTGCAGAGAGAGACAGAGAGAGAGAGAGAGAGAGAGAGAGAGAGAGAGAGAGAGAGAGAGAGAGAGAGAGAGAGAATATACATGAAGTAAATAAGGACTGTCAGTGACCAAACTGGCTATCCTGATACTCCCTCTCCAGCCCTGTATCTTAAGAGCAGCCTTGGCCTGTCAGTGAGGAAGACATTCATTATGGGCACTGCTGCCTCCTGACACCTGACACTGGAGAGCTCTTTACCTACTATTTAGTACAGCCCTGACTTCCTGCTCTGCTGCCTCTACTGAAAGGCAAGCAATCAGCTGGGAGGCTGTCTCTGTCCACACTTCCCAAAGGGGTCCCCATCCTTGCCTGGTTTCATTTCTGTGCTTCAGGCTACGCACCACAGCATGCATCCATGCCTTGCCATTTGTAAACTTTCATACATGCTGTTTGATCTAAAATATACACGCCCAGAAATGTATTCTGGTAGCCATTCAAGAATGAGCTTCAGTGTTCTTTCCTTGTAAAGCAACCCCAGATTCTCTCTTGGGTAAGTGGCTGCCTGGCCTGGAAGCCTTCTCAGAAATGTGTGGATGTTTCTCCCATTCCATTTCCTTGTGACATTGGAGATATTATATCATGACCTCTCTTCTTAGCATCAGATTCTTCTCTAGACCACGAACTCCGTTACTTTGTTAAAGGAGCTGCACAGGTCATTCATCTGTGTAGCACCATAGTGCTGGGCCATCGATGTGCATTTGGGAAGGTTGGAGAATGGATCTAGGATGGCATGAGTAGAGGTGGGTGAATACGTGTGCTCTGCCCACATAGTAAGTGAATAAGACAGTGGCGTGCGTTTGTAAAGGAGCTTACATTGGTTGCTGAAGAGATAAATCATGAGTGTGAAGGAAAGGCAGAGGGTAAGTAAGCAGTAGCTCTCAGCAGCGAGTCTTCTCTCAGTACCCCTGGATGGCTCAGCAGAAGAATGAAGATAAATTCATTAGTATGCTGGAATGCTTTTTAGGGGAGGGGTTGTATGGCATCTTAAGTAATGGAATAGTCTCAGGCCTTCTCCTAAGAAAGCATGCACAACCATAGGCTTTGGGCATAAAGTACCTGTCACAGGCTCATGTGTTTGAAAATTTAATGCTGTTTGGAAGGCCATGGAGCCTTTAGGGGGTAGGGCCTAAATTGGAGAAGTATGTTGCTGAGAAGTGGGCCTTGAGGTTTATAGGCTGGCCTTGCTTCTTGGACCTTTTTCTGCTTCCTGATCTACCCAAAAGTGAAAAAAATCACCAAGAGGGACACCATCTCCTTAAACCCCAGTCAAAAGAAATGTTTCCTCTGTCACATTGTTTAGCATAACAGAGACAGGAAGTTAATGTTAGGACTTCAAAAGTGTATACTCTACAGAGTTGGATTTCTGTCAAGCTGACCTTACTTGCTTGAAGAACAAGGCTGTGGGCCAGTTACTTCCTTTAAATCTCACACATCTGGAAAACCCTGGGCTCTTCACAGTATGGGCTCAGAACTCAACCCTATGGATGATATAATCTTCTAGACTTCCTGTTCCTCTGTATTCATCATGACATGTTTGTCTTTCCATCCAAAAAGCCCAACAGGAGGAAAATAGGAGTGTGTAAAACACGATCCAAGTCTGCATAAAAACACAGAGCACTATGTTGCGACATCTTAATTAATAGTGGTGCCAAGCCCTTGGCCTTGATTCTTGGGTGCTATATGCTATGCAAATAACACACAGCTCAGTTCTGGGCAGGGCTCACTAAATTCCAATCTAGAGGGGGCAGGCTGCATCAGAGAAAATCATTAATAGCTGAGGTGGAACCCTGTTAAAATTCAATTTATCTTGAACCTGGCACTTAACGAAGGGTGTTTAATTTCATTAGTACAGCTTAGAGAGTTTCTCCTGTACAGAAGTGTTTGCACAGGAGCAGGATGAATGACTGTCAAGTCCTTAGGGAGACTGGATGGTAGAGATGCAGAAGCCTATGATTGGGTGATTTGGCTGGGGTTCAGGAAGTAGACATTT
This sequence comes from Montemys delectorum, assembly GCA_019843815.1. Taxonomy (NCBI): domain Eukaryota; kingdom Metazoa; phylum Chordata; class Mammalia; order Rodentia; family Muridae; genus Montemys; species Montemys delectorum. Next base: position 19,694 of record JADRCD010146970.1, on the reverse strand, counting down.
GTACACACTGTTGGAAAGCATGCAACCTTGAAAAGCTACTTGTACTACCTGTTAGAACAAGTGAAACCAAGATAAGTGTCACTTAACCCAGGTGTGTGGAGATGCCTCCTATAAATGTGCAAGGAAGATGCTCACTGGCCACAGCAAAGGAGACTAGAAACAACTTGAGTATTCAAGAATCAGGGGTGGGCTAAATCATGACTTTGTTCATGTAGTATAACACACTAAAGCTTTGGGGAATAAGAAAACAGCCGAGTATGTGTCATGTATGTGTGTATCCCCATATATGTTTGTGTGTGTGTGTGTGTGTGTGTGTGTATGTATGTATGTATACATATATATATACACACAAACATATACATACATATATATGCATATATATTTATGGAAAGAAACAGACTGTTAAATGGTGCTTATGGTGTTCTTCTGGATAAAAACAGAACATACAGATGTTTGATAGGCTTCTCAAAGGCTAGATACACACACACACAGATGCATACACACACATGTGCACACAGGCATACACACACAAGTGTGCCCTTGCAAGAATGGTTACTTCTAAATAGAATCCAGAGATGGTTTTAATATGTCATTTTTCTTTGCATATACTTTATGCTCAAATTCCTACCACATGCATATATATTAACTTTTAAGGTAAAATTGTGTTTTGTAAGAGTACAAGGAACTCATTTATAAATGATCAATGGTGTCTTAAGTTCTGCTGTTCTCTTGAGCACTTACTGAACATGTCTACATGTCACTTGAGGACTTTCCCTGTAAAATGTGCCCCATTGCTTTCTCCTTAAGCTGCATTGCTCTTTACAGCGCTCCCCAGCCACAGCAGTGCAGCAGGCCTAACACCAGAGAAAGGAGAGAGCTGAAAGCCTGACATTTTTTGAGCCTCTTCTGTTAGCCAGCTGCAAAACTCTACACATTCTCTGGTCTAGCCTCATCTAACCTCCTCTCCCAGCCACTCAGCTCATGGTCCTGAGACCAGAGTTTGTATCTGCAGAGCTGAGAGCATGATTGGATGAAAGAGTACAGGAAGGAAGGAAGGAAGGAAGGGAGGGAGGGAGGGAGGGAGGAAGGAAGGAAGGAAGGACACAGATGCTCCTGTCAAGAGAGAAAAAGGTATGGTGAGGGGAGAGCATGCTCTGAGACCAGTCTGAGAGCCACAGCGCCCATGGTGAGTGCTGGGCATGGGACTGACATGCAGCCTCTCTGATGCTGGCACCTGCACGGAGTGGAGATGAGTGATAAGTACCGGGATTCATCCAGGCTGTGAACCAGCAGACAGCAGACAATGAGTTCCCCAGGAGAGATGTGGGCATTTAAAATAGTATGTATGTTTAGAATATGTAGGCAGGTTACACATAAGTCCCTGTCTGTCATCCTGAAATCTCCCAGATCCTGAGGGGCTTGTCTGTACACTGAAACACTCTCTGACTTGAGGGAAAGTGTCTCTTTTATCAGGTCTTTACTGGGCCCTTTTATTAAGAATATTATTGAACAAATTTCAGCAGTTTCTTTCTTTAAGGAATATGCCATACTTTACAGATCTGAATGCTGATTCTGTATGGATTATTCCTTCCTTCCTCCTTCTCTCCCTTTCCCTTCCTTCCCTCCTTTCCTCCTTCTTCATCCGCACCTTCCACCACCTCTTGAAGCCCAGGCTAGTCTTTGGCTTACTGTGTAGCTAAGGATGACTTTGACACTGCAGCGTGTTGGCATTTAGCCTTTTGGACAAAGTTGTGTGAATTCTTAGGCATGGAACCTGTTCTGGTTCTGGCTCTGCCCAGATTTTGGACCCCATATAAAATATTCCTTCAGGATTAGCTTCAGTTTTCCTGTCTGTAAGCGGCAATGGTGGGATCACCCAGAATCTACTAGCTCTAACATTTCAGAACTTCCAACAAGGGGAAAGTGTTGGTGACAATATGAACCAAATTGTCTCTCTAAATCCATAGCTCAAATGGCTCATCCCCCATATGGCTGTACTCCTTCTTTGACATTATCATGTGTCACAGACTGGCCTTACACTCCCTGTGTAGCCAAGGATGCACAAGGCTGTCCTTGGATCCAGAGCTTGTAAAGGCGGTGTTAAGATTACAAAAGATCACATTTCTGGGACTATGAAACAGTAAATTTCTGTTGTTTAATCTCACAGTAGAGCATTTTGCTCTGGTATCCCAAGTGGCTTCCTTGTATACTGAGCATCATATGATATGATAGATCCTGTATTGGAAGATGCCACTAAAGGTGGACTGGTGAGGACTCTGGGGAACACATTTTGGGTTTACATCAAGGTGAGTTATCCTGGTGAGCCACAGAGGAGGTCAATATAGATAATGAAAGAAGTGGATGAGACAGTCATCAGTAGCCAAGACTTTAATGTTCTCTTACGGTTTTAGGTCAGGGAGTCCCAGAGAAGCACAGAGCAGAGAATTCATGAGAGCTGGGATGGCGACTATCCACCACCACCACCACCACCACCACCACCACCACCACACAATACACCACACATATACCACACACACACACACACACTTAGAATATGGTAAGGAGCAGATGTTCAGGCAGCTTTTGAGGGCTGACTGGGCAAAGTACATGTCTAGGTACATTTCTGGGAATGCTTTTTAGGTAAGGAACTATGTCAGATTCCAGTGAGGCTTTGGCAAGAGGGACCAGGATTGTTTTCTTGTGAGGCTGTGTGAACCTCATGTATGGAATCTGCTAGTGAAAAGTTTGGATAGAGATTGAGTTGGTGTTAGATTTCCAACAGTTGTAACAGATAGCTAAGAGAAGCAATTTAAAGAAGGAAAGATTTATTTTAGCTCTTCTTTTCATAGATTTCATCCTATGGAACTCTGGCTCCATGGTCACAGGTCTATTGGGAGCCAGAAGGACCTGGAGGAGGAAAGCTGCTCATTCGTGGTGGCTGAGAAGCAGAGAGGAGTAACAGAAGGGACTATAGGTAAGACACACCCTTCGAAGGCACCTGCCAGTTGCCCACTTCCTCCAGCTGCACCCCACCTCCCACAGCCCTCCAGACAGTGCAGTTCAGCACATTACCTCATTCATTAGATTAGAGGCTCTGGGATCTAAGAGGGTGAAGCACTCTCATAGACGCTTCCTGAGGCATGCTCTACTTATCTGCTCGACACTGCTTAACCTAAGCCGATGAACAATCAAGAAGAGCCTCCCCCCTTCTTGTATCAAGACATAGTAGCTGTTAGATTTCAAGCACAACTTCCTGGAATTCTAATACCTTTTCTTATTTTTTGTTTAAGGTGTATTGATTACACATGTTGACGGAACCCAACACGTTACTGTGGCACAGGTGCTCAGCTCAAGTCAAGGCCATTAGCATGCCATCTCCCCCTCACTGTGTCTTTCTTGGGGCCTTTGAATGGCTCTTTCTATATCCTTCTATGCCTCAGTTTCTCTACTTATGAAAAGACTGCAGCACTCCATGAGATACAGGAGAGATAAAGGGACAGGTGAGCAGTGGGTACTTGGTACAGTGCCTGGCACATAGTGAGTCTCAGCCCATAGTGGCTGGCCTTTTTCTTTTTAATTTTTCTTTAATTCCTGCAAACATTTAGGGAATGGGGTTAGGGGAAGCAGAGGGAGCAGTGCTCTCTTGCAGCCCCAGGATTCCCCCTCTGCAGTCTCCTGCTGGATCAAGGAGGCTAGGCAACCCCTCTTGCATAAAAATGGATAAAACAAGGTCTTTTTGAGATGGGTTCGCTTGCTGACAAACTCTTGGGAATCCATTAATTCTAGTATTACTGAACATCTGAATGCAATTTGCAAGCTATAATAACATCGTTCTCGTTAGCAAATGTTTGTGCTGCTCTGTAATTTTCTTTTCTGTTTGAAAATAGACCTGTCATCCTAAGGTGGTCGGCCAGCTGCCTCTATAATATCGTTAATAAGCAGGAAGGATGGTTGGCCCTGTAGTCTGTTGGAGGAATGGGTATTTCTGTCCCCAAGTAGGGTCTGGGGTCTACTTCTGTCTGATATGACAAGGAGATGGTGTAGGGCCCTAGAAGCTAAGGATTAGGAAAAGGCTGAAAAGTGGATGAGTAGAGAAATGGTATTTCTAGACACTCCACTTTGTGCTGAGCAGTTCCATTGGCTCTTACATGTGCAGTCACATTGCATGGTACATGTTCAAGTTCCCCATAAGCATTTTCTAAATGTGGCTTCCTGGCCTTATTAGACTTAGAATCTCCGTGGCTTTTGTTTTGACATTTTCATTTTCGGTGAATATTTGGTATAGAATTCTATGCACTTCAGGATAGAGAGGGGCTAAATCTTACAGCAGAAAAGAAAACTAAGTAATTTTTCTGGGGGGAGTGTTCTTTTACTTAATAGACACAATTCCTTCCTTCAAAGATTGATTTCCATCCCACATAACTGGATAATTTATTCACTATTTTTATCAAACCAGCTTCTTTTTTGTCTATTTGATGCCTCAGCTCAACAAATATTTATTGTGTGCCTATTGAGTGCACTGGTGCTGGGGCTGAAATAAAAGGAGCCACCTATTTAGTGTGCTGGTGTTTCAAGGAGCTGTTGCTCTGCCACAGTGCAGGCTATCAGGAACACAGATGACTAGAACAGGGCCTGCGTATCGTGTGAGTAGGAACGTGGGGGCTTAGTGGTGCCAAGGAGAGTGACTGACATGTGTTGAGGGGTGGAGCTGAGATGTAATAAGAAGTACAGCAGGAATATAGCCAAAGAAAAGCATACATAGGGTTGAAGGACCCTGGCACATTCTTCATGGCTGCAGCATAGTGGTGAGAGGTAGTGTGGGTAACTGGGTAGCGTGTTGCACACCCCAGACATTACCTAGAGGTCAATGAGCAGCATGTTTTTCAGAGAACACTCTTGCTGGTATATGAGGCACAAGAAGGGGTAAGAGTGACTCTCAAGTTTACAGCACGGTTGCAGTAACATTGCTACTAGCCAGTGTAAGGTGAACATGACTTGGGATAGACTATGGGCAGCAGATATGGGGAACTAGTTGCCAAGTTTGAGATACATTGACTGGAGTAAGACTCCCCGTGTTGGGTGAGTAAGTGAGTAGTGAATACTATGGAAATCAACTAGGGGGCGGGATAAACCACTCAACCGGAATCCCTGGTTGGGCAAGCGCTCTTGCTTCCCAGTGTTTTTTGATTACATTGCATCCCACACATTTTCCACACTGTGTCTCCTCATGAACTTTGGTGTGAGTCTCCAAGCTTGCCATGGTGTGCACACATGCATCAGTTATCCAAACAATCCTTATTGCTGGAGACCTAGGATCACAGTCCTGTGTCTTTACCATTAGCAATTTTTACGTAAAGCTGAATATGAGACTCTTTCTGGAGAATAATTCTCATAGAATGCCAGAGAGCTGCTTAATGAGCTATTTGAAGTGTGGACTTACTGGTTTTGTTTCTCCTCTTCCCTTTATGTCAATTTCTTTGACTCAGGATGATCTCTAGACACAATAAACTCAGAACATTATCTGCCACTAACAATTTCTAGATTTGTCCGGACTTTTGCACACAGGTAGCTGCTTCATCAGAAGGTGACCTACAGCCTGGCAATATTTTTCCTGCTGGCTCTCTTATGCAGGAAACTTTCCTGTTTCACAGAGGGCAAGAGTGCACACACCCTTTCTAGGCTTTGAAGTAGTAGACAATTGAGAACATGACCTCTAACTTCAGACAGCATTGATCTGAACCAATCTATCAGATACTCTTGGCTTGTCAGTTTTCTCGGTTGTGAAGGAGTCACGATGGCCGGGTATACCAGTTGTCTCAGGTAGTAATGAGATAGGCATATGCTAGACTTAGAGTACCTGCAATTCTTAACAGCAGAGTTAGAATTCTGTTATATTTATGGCCACAGATCCTGAGTCCTTCAAGTTGAATTTCCTATGAATGTCTCTGGGGCCTCAGATGAGTTCTGTGAGTCTCAGTTTCTTCCCATGAAAAATGTATTTGATAATGATGTGTTCGGAGTGGCGTTCACATTAGAATGTACCACACACTAGACCCAAACAGTTCCATGCATAAGAGGTTTAATTGAGAGGTTGAGGGGGGAAGTGGCACAGAAAGAGAGGAGTGGGAGAGAGAGAGAAAATGGAGGAATGTTCCCCGTGTATATATATATATATATATATATATATATATATATATATATATATATATAT
>JADRCD010146970.1:0-13383 GCA_019843815.1 Montemys delectorum | reverse complement strand
TCTTCCGATCTTTTGCTAGTCCACACGTGGACCTGCCCATACATAGGCGCAGGCTTTCAGTGATGCTAACAGATAATACAACTGAATTAAAAGGATGTCGTGCTTCAGCAAATTAGTTAACACATGCCAAGTGCCACAGCAGTGCCTGACATGAGGTGAGTGCCAAAGTTCCTAGCAGCAAGGCACCTGTATTTCCTCTGCCAGTGTAGATGTTCACCACCTCTAACTGCTACTCTTTGCTGACCCTTCAGTATGTCAGGGAAGTCATGAGACCCCTTACACCTGCAGTACTTAGAACTTCTAGGACTGTGAGTGGAGGGAGCAGCTTCATTTCACTTTGCTTGATAGACTGGGAAGGTGGAGTTTAGGGTGAACACCTGACATAGATGAGATGGTGGATGCAGAGGAGAGTGTTCTGGATGACTACACACTCCATGTGTTTCCACAGAACTATGCAACGTGATCCTTTGTGGTTCTTGACCACTGATGGAGACAGTTGGAGACCTGCCAGAAAAATGGTGTCCTTGAAGGCATGATGGAAAGTGATCACTTTTTACAGTCCAAAGAATTTCTTATTAAATTACCAGCTTCCTTTGCCCAAGGCTGGCCTAGGGAGTATTGGTTTTACTAAAGGACTCTTTCTGATGAAGGGTCAATTTTAACCTGGAATCTGTTCTTTTGAATCAGTTCCAAAAGTCTGATATGCTGTCATGAACCTCTTAATAAATGAGCTATTTTACTCAATTTCCAATAAACATCCCAGCATTGGGGTAAAGAGGACATTCTGAAATGAACCTCATGTCCATATTACACCAGAGTGGGCTTCTTAGAATGGCTTCCATGAAGACAATCATCAACAGTAAAGGGTATATCCAGGCAGATGTGAAGAATGACAAGAAAGGGACAGGAAAGGGGACAATGTGACCTTGCTTAAGCTAATTTCATATTTTTTTCTTTACTGAGTTGCTACTGGAAAATTCCAGATGAAGCTGCCAGTAAATGATTGGTGTGGGAAGAGTTGCCCAGCATGAGATCTGGTAGAAGAAGCATTTTTCAGTTATTAGGCTGAAGCTAGCCCCTTGTTTGCCTACATCTATCTCAGCTCTTTTCTTAGCATCTTGGAGTTAAGCAGTTGAATGCATGAAGATACTGGTCAGTGGGTGCCATACCCAGAGTGCAGTTCTGTCGTAGTTGGATAGTATGGGGAAAGTGGTTGAATACTAGATATGCAACTGACTACAATTGTGGCATTGGACAAGAGCCTTTTTTTTATATATATATTTTCTCTTTTATACATGATGGATATTAACCCCACCTCATCTGAGTTGGTTGGAAAGTTTCAAAAAAAATGTATATAAACAGTATGTGTATCCAACATGCAAGATGTGCCATACAGTTAGTACCTAATAAATACTAACAGATATACTGTGGTTCTAGTCTAAAATGAAGGCCAGTTCTTCCAGGATCTACAAATTGCATAACAGGGATCTCTTAGCAGAAGGACCTTATGCAGTACTTGGAAAAGGTGGAAACTCTGTCTTTCTTGCTTCTACTGTGAACCTCTAGCCATTTCCTCAACATCTGCCAGGCTGGGGTATAGGACTAAAATGTTGGTAATGGATTTTCTTCAAAGGCAGTGCTGAAGTGACCCACTCAGGGAAGAGGAATACACTATCCATTCTACAGGGTCCTATTCACATACCACTTATTGAAAGTATGGTCCATGGGCCTTGAAACAACCTCAGCATCTCAGCTCCATCTGGTCTGCAGTCAGAGTCTGCATATTATCAAGGCTCAGGTGAGCACATTCATCCTGAAGCAGAAGAAACTCTGCTTGACTGCCAGGCAGGTTCTAGTCCTTCCCTTATCACACTGGCAATGGATTTGTGCATCTGTGGCATGCCTTGTTTTTGTAAGTTACTGTTACATTGTTTTCTTGATAATTTCTCTTGCTCTTCTCCATGGCAGGTTGCAGTTGCAGGTTGCAGATAGTTTGGAAACAAGAGTCACTGGATTGGTGTTCAGAAATGAATGTGAATGGAAGGTTGAGGTTGAGTTTCCTGTAACAACTGACAAGCTTAAAGGGTTCTACTTGCCAACCAGGATGCAAAGAACATGCTGAGACATAGGTCAAGAAACACAACATCACTCTGTTCCCAGCACAAACACCACTAAGACCGTGATGTTGGGTCCCTCCTTCCTGCCTCAACTCCACGACATCAGAGCTTGCAACCGGAGACTGTCAACTCACGCCTGCTGTGCCTAAAACAAAGGCCCACTACACTGAGTTCATCTTCGATGATTCCAGAGGAAGATACACCTGGTGGCTGGCACGTCCGCTGGCTGAGGATATTGTTGAATGTAAACAAACTGACTGCCCGAGGACATCTGCTGTTGACCTCCACCCCCACTGAGGGCTTTGTCCAACCTCTCCCAGTGCTGAGGCCTGTGGGACACCCTGAGCTGCTGCCCTCAAGATCAGGCACGCCCGGCAGCCCAGCTTCCCCTTGACTTCTCCTTGACTCTTTTGTGACTCTTTCCTGACTCCACATTGTTTATGTTATGCAAATATCATTGCAACCTAGAGATCCAGTTTTGCTTTCTTGTGTACTTATAAATGCTGAACCCCAAAAGTAAAGTTAGAAGCTTTGATTGGGACTCAACTTGGCTTCACACTCTTTTGTTCTTGAACTCTTGTGTTTCAGGTCATTTTCTCCCTTCAGGGGAGAGAGAACCCGGTTCGTCAAACTGCAGGACAGTTTCACCCTGGAGCATCTGTCTGAACTTTCAATGGGTGCTATTGCAACAAATATGGAGAGTTGGGAGAGACCTCCAACATACTAAGTTTCAAAAACTGTTTATTCAAGGAGTTTTCCCAAGGAAAGATTGGGGAAAGATTCTAAGCAGGAGTGGCTTGGGGCACACTACATCTGAGCATCTATTGAGATAGATGTGGTAGTGAATGCCTGTAATCTCAACACTTAGGAGTCTGAAGCAGGGCATTTTCTCTGAGCACCAGGCCTGCACAAGTTGGCCTTATCAACAATCAGTTATGGATGGAGGAGAGCTTTCGAGGGCCTCACTCCCCCCAGCTGAACTATTAGCTACTGATAGCCTTTGGGACAGGGACTCATCTCGCTGAGGTTTGTATCCACTGCTGAGCTTATTAAGTTCCAGTGTAGAGTTTCAAGCCCATGGTCACACAGATGAGCCTGACTAAAACCAGCAGATCACGGGACAGTAAAGGCATGAATAGGAAAGAGGGTTTGTAGGGACTCCAGGCCTTGGTACACTGTCCTAGACCTAAAGGACACCTTCTTCTGCCTGACGCTGACCCCCAAGAGTCAGAACTTACTTTGCATTTGAATGGAACCAACCCAAACAAGGGGTGACAGGCCAGCTCACCTGGACTAGACTACCCCAAGGCTTCAAAAACTTGTCTACCCTCTTTGATGAAGCCCTACACCAAGACGTTGCCATTTATTGCTAGACCAACTCACATGTAACTCTTTTACAATATGTAGCTGATTTTCTGATTGCAGCTGAGACCCAAGACTGCCGAGAAGAAACCAGGAGCCTCTTATTGGAGCTGGGGAAATTAGGGTATAGGGCTTCAGTCAACAAGGCCCAGATCTATCCGAGGAAAGTGAGCTACCTGGGCTCCTTTGCTCAGGATGGCTGGACTTGGCTTTCAAATGCCAGGAAACAGACTATTCTCCACATTCCCCCATTGGAAAACCCTAAGCAGGTTCAAGAGTTTCTGGGCATTGCTAAGTTCTGTCAGCTGTGGATCTCAGGGTTCACTGAGCTGGCCTCCCTTCTTTATCCCTTGACCAAAAATAAGCAGCCCTTCCCATGGGAAGAAGAACAGCAGGTTGTCGATGCCATCAAACAGGCCCTACTTAAGGCCCCTGCCCTATGACTGCCGAATGCTGGTAAGCCCTTTCACCTATGTGTGGCTGAGGACAAGGGGATAGATAGCTAAGAGGGTGCTGACCCAACACCTGGGCCCAGGAAGCACCCAGTTGCCTACTTGTCAAAAATATTAGGCTAGACTGCCTGCGGATAGTGGCAGTAGCTGTCCAGGTCAAAGATGACAAGTTAACTTTGGGCCAGAACCTGACTGTGACCGATACCTACACCTTGAAGAGCATAGTTCACCAGGCCTCTGACAGGTGGCTAACAAATGTCTGCATGACCCATTACCAGACTCTGTTGCTGAATTCAGACCAGGTCACCTTCAAACTACCAGTAACCCTCAACCCGGCTACCCTGCTATTTGATCCCGACCTAAGCCTGCCCATGCACAACTGCCAGCAGATCCTAGTGGAAGACCAGGGATGGTGAAAGGATCTCTCAGACTCACTTCCTGACACAGAAGTGACACGGTTCACCAACAGCAGCAGCTACTTGACAGATGGACAAAGTAAGGCTGTCATAGATGGATGCCAGGTGGTTTGGGCAGAACCATTGCCCTCTGGAATGTCAGCCTAGAAGGGGGAACTGATTGCTCTGACCAAGGCTTTGGACCTCAGGGCAGGCAAGAAGATCAACATCTAGACTGACAGCAGGTACACTTTTGCCACCACACATGTATACAGGACAATATACCAACAAAGGGGACTCCTGACATCAAATGGGAAAGAAAGAAATAACAAGGCTGAGATCAGAACCATCCTAAGTGCTCTTCTCTGACCAGAAAATGTGAGTCTTACTCATTGCACTGGCCACCAGAAGGGAGAAAGCTTCATAGCCAGGGGAAACAAGCTTGCTGACAAGGCAGCAAAGACTGTACTTTCAGGAATCATTTCTATAGTTTGTGACAAGGCAGCAAAAGAAATAGCCCTTAAAGACAACAACTAAGTCGTAGTTCAGCAGGGACAAACAAGGAAACAAACTGAGGATTGGGCTAAAGCCTTGCCCCACCTCAATTATATTCAAGAAGAGGAGGCCCACATCTCTAGCTATCCCACCAACTATTATCGCAAGAGAGAAGGACAATGGAAAATGCAGGAAGGGAAGACCACCCTCCCTCAGGACCAGGCCCAAGGTTTGCTTTACCAGATGCATTGATGGACTCACCTGGGCAGTAAAAAAAAAATGGTAGAAGCTATTAAAGGATCTAGAATGTTTGTCATGAACTTAAGATATCTGGCAGAAAAAGTAGTGGAAAAATGTAGAGTCTGTCAGCAGGTGAATGCCTAGTGCATCAAGGTAGAAATAGGGAAGAGGCCTAGAGTAAATAGGCCAGGAGTCTTTTGGGAAGTAGATTTTATGGAGATCTAGCCTGGAAAGTATGGTTATAAATATCTGCTAGTCGTTGTACCCTTTCAGGGTGTGTTGAAGCTTTCTCCACCAAGCAGGAGACAGCCACATTCGTGGTCAAGAAGATCTCAGAAGAAATCTTCACAATGTTTGGAGTGCCTAAGGTAATTGGATCAGATAATAGACCTGCCTTTGTGTCCCAGGTAAGCCAGGGGTTAGCAAAAATCTTAGGGACAGGTTGGAAACTTCATTGCACACACTGTTCCCAAAGTTCAGGCCAGGTAGAAAGAATGAATAGGACCCTAAAAGAGACCTTGACAAAATTGACCTTGGAGACTGGCGGGGACTGGGTTGCTCTCCTCTCTTGGCCCTGTTCTGAGCCTGAAACACCCCCTACTCTTTTAACCTGACCACTTTTGATGTCCTCTTTGGGGGTCTGATGTGCCTGGTGGCCATTGGGTTGGACTTAGAGATTTCTCACCAAGGGGATCAAGACATTGATGCCCCCCCCATGGTCCAGAGAGAGATATGGTCCAAACTATCTGCTCTTTATGCCCCCAGGGACTACTGAGGTGCCTCACCAATTCCAGGTCAGTGACACTGTTTATGTTCACCTACATCAAACCCAGTCCCTGGATCCCCACTGGAAGGGCCCCTACCTAGTATTGCTGATGACCCCAACTGCTGTGAAGGTGGATGGGAAGGCTGTCTTGGTAAATGCTTCTTATGTGAAACCAGCTATTGGCCCACTCCCAGCAGACCAGTCCTTCTGGAGCATGGCAAGGATAAATAACCCCTTGAAGCTTCAGCTTACCTGGCAAGTAACAGAGAATGTGAAGCCTCTTGACTTTAGTGGGGATTATGGCTCTGGCCTCATTCCAAAGGCTGGATGCTGAAACAAATCCCCACCAATCAGCCATAGTGACTTGGAATATACCCTCACTGGGGACGAGGTGGTCAAGATAACCTAGGACTACCCCCCTTTCACCTGGTAGCCACCCCTCACTTTTGACTTATGCCAACTGGCAGCAGGGCTAGACTCATGGGACATACCCACAGAAACTAGTACTCATCCATCTCACCTACCCAGTCAGCTACAAAGCCCTGAGGCTGTCTGAAGCCTAGGTGGATCTGTAATAAGTTGTAGAAGGCCAAACATAAGATGCTGCCTCAGAAACACCCCATTTTATTTATGTCCCAGAGAGAAGGCTAGCAGGCAAGAACAACATCATTGCTACCACATACTGGAACCCCTCTTTGTCCTAAGACTTAATTATTGTCAGGAGAAATTCTACTACCCTCCTTGACTGATGCCCAGGAGGTGTCCACAGCCCCTGTGAGACCAGTGGTGCTTGTAACCCTATAACTATTAGATTTACTGGGTCCAGACAACAGGTTAAAGATGGATGGCTAAAAGCAAAGACTTGTGGTCTCAGGTTATATAAACAGGAATATGATGATAGGCTGCTCTTTACCATCAAGTTCAAAATAGAAGACCCCACCATCTCCATAGGCCAGAATGAAGATATAGCCACCATTTTCCAGGGCAGACTCAAACCCCTACCCTCAACCCAACCAGGCCCCACTATTACTCCTTCCTCTGGTATCCCAGGGAAACATACTATGAGCCTCCCCACCCCCAGATTGGCCCCGCTGACTGAGCTCATTGGTAAGACCTTTTTAGTACTCAATGAGTCTATCCACAAGGCCACTTGCTCCTGTTGGCTTTGTTATGACATAGCTCCCCCTTATTATGAGAGGATCACCTTTGTCTCCCCAAACATCACTCTTTCCAATAGATTCTCATCTTGCCAGTGGGCCCAGAAGTCAGGAATGGGGCTTACCTTACAGACAGTAATGGGAACAGGACTATGCCTAGGCCAGATTCCTCCATCTCATCAGCAGCTGTGTAATGCCTTATACTCTCCCAAACATCTTATACCATCCCTCCAGAGAATGGGTGGTAGGCCTGCTTTACTGTGTTTACCCTAATGTTCTGAACCTAACCAAGGATTTTTGTGTGTTGGTTCAGATAGTCCCTAGACTGATCTATCACCCTATGAAGAGATATTAGACAGGTGGAATGGAAACTATCGAGCCAAAAGAGAACCCGTCACTGCATTAACTGTGTCGCTGCTGTTAGGGCCAGGTGCAGCATGAGTGGCAATGGGAACCTCCTACTTGGTAATTTAGAGCAAGAGCTACCAAGATCTCAGGGCTGCCATAGACATAGATATTGAAAGGATTAAGGAATCTATCACCCACCTCCAGGAATAACTAACCTCCCTGTCTGAGGTGGTTCTACAGAACTGACGTGGACTGGACTTGCTCTTCCTACAACAAGGAAGACTCAGTGCAGTCCTAAGAGAAGAATGTTGTTTCTATCTAGACCACTCAGGATAGTCAAGGATTCTATGGCCAGGGTCTTAGAGGGTCTGGCTAAAAGAAAAAGAGAAGGAGAACAAGCTCAGGGTTGTTTTGAACCCTGGTTTAACATTTCTCCTTGGTTCACCACCCTGATCTCCTCCCTATTAGGTCTCTTAATCATCTTGTTTTTACTTATGCCTTTTGGCCCACATGGCCACTTTTGTTAAGGAACACATAGGTACAGTACAGCTAATGGTCTTTAAACAGAAATACAAAGATCTAGATACAGAAAACCAGGAGTATGAGCTATCAGAATACCAGCAACAGCTTTAGGATTGAAGCCTGCACAAAGAAAAGGGGGGAATAGAGAGGTCAGCTCAGGGCCTTTGGAAAATTCCACCAGAACATGAAGGCCCCTCCCTTCCCAGAAGGGAGAGATCAGTGGAGTATGTAGGCACCCTCCCTCCCTGGAAGGGAGAGGCTGATTACATTCCTCAGAAAACCCTCAGTGCAGACTGACCATCGGCCACCTTTAGATATGGGAAGCCCTTGCTGCCTCATTTCCTAAGGACTAATCAGTTTAAAGATCACACTGTTCTGGCAATCATATTGTGCCTAGTTGCTATTGCTCTATTCTGCCCCTGGAAACTGTATAAAAACTTGTTGAATGAGCTGCCTGGGGTTGCCTTTTCTTTGGGTTCAGGATGACCCTAGTGCACTGGAACAATAAACTCTTCTTGTTTTTGCACCAATCTCTGGCTTTGTGTGGTCCACTCTCGGGGCTGGGGGTCTCCGGTAGCTAAGACTCATCAGAGTCTTACAAAGCAATGGTTGACATGTATGAAAATATCAAAGAACAAATGTAATTAGTAAAAAAAAAAATCAAGAAAAAATAAAAGCTATTCAATTATAAGGTAATGAGTGTTTAGAAACCATTATTCTAAGACACTGAGTTTGGGATGGGACGATAGCAAAAAAGTCAGACCATGAAGTTACCTAGATAATTCTTTTCTCTGTGTACCAATATATTTGTATAGCCATGTCTAAATTACATGTGTTAGGATTATGCATGTAAGTTCCTCTTAAACAGTTTTTAAAAGTAGCTTCTCATTCTAAAAGACCATAAAATGTTCTTTTGTGTCTTTGGAGAAAAAATGCATGATAGTGGCTTCTTGGAATTCTTTGGCATCTCTAACACTGAGATTGGGCATTCTACCTGGTTGACTCTGTCCTCCAAGGGGTTTCATATAATTTGTGGCCTTTCAGCAAGCTTCACATCCTACAGTCCCTGGCAGGAGGCCTGATGAATTAAGCTGACCCAGTGGTTTTGTTTATTCTCTCTGTTTCTTCCACCTCTGCTTTCTCCTCAGCCTCTGTCTCACTGCTTTATTTGAGTAATCCTGTGAGTTTCCTTCCTGAGGCATGGCTATGATTTCCTAGGGCTCCCTACTTAGCCCCTACAGATTTTTTCATTTCAATCCCTGCCTTGATATGTGACACCAGGTAAGTTTATAAACAGTTAACTAAGTAATTAATTAATTATAGTCTTTCCATTACCTTGGCTTCCTCCTTGTGTCAGTGCTTACACAAAAGCATATGTAAGGATTTTATGAGATGGTGAATTTATGAAGAATTTAGCATGGTTATAGAGTGGATACTGGTAAATGATAGTTTCTGTTGTTCTCCTTCAGCCAGTTAGTCTGGGCTCACCCCATGCATGCTCTGGTTTCTAGTTAACTGGCTGAGGAATAGGAAAGGAACTGTCATACCCTACAGCATTGAGATTTTGGTCTTGCACCACCACACTGGGTTATGCAGTGCTAGGACGGACCTTAGGCCTCAGGTACACTGCATAAGTATTCTATCAATTGAGATGTACTCCAGCCTTTTCTTACCTCCTACCACTAGGATTTAATGAATAAAGAACTATAGAGTATGAGTGCACCCGTGTGTGCGTGCGTGTGTGTGTGTGTGTGTGTGTGTGTGTGTATGTGTGTGTGTGCATGTGCACACGTGTATACATGTGTGTGTGTTTGTGTGCACTCATGTATGTGAATCCTAACTCCGAGCTTTGAACAGATCTCTGTCCAGCACCAAAGAGCACATATGAGTACTAGCAGCAGATGTGAACACACAGTGAAGCAGAGATTACACAAATGTTTTACATTTGTGCCTCATTCAACAAGAATATTCCCCCATGAGGTACTTATTAGTCCTCTTTTTGTATTTTAATTTTGTTTCCTTTGAAAATTTTATGCATGTATTTTTGATCCAATCCACCCCTCACTAAGTCTTACTGAAACCACTTATTATGTCTCCCTCTAAACTTCATATGTTCTTTTTATTATTCATTTATTTTAACCTTACTAAATCAAATGAATGCTGCCATATGAGAATGACTGTGGGACAATCCACGGGGACAAGGCAGTCTACTAATGGCCACACCCTAAACTGAATCTCCTTCCCCAGAAGTCATCAGTTGCCAATAGCTCCGTAGCTAAGGGTGTGGCTTCTGGAGCTCCTCCCACCTGTGTGCTGAAACTTTTAATTGGTTTGGTCTTATGCAGGTCCTCTGGAGTTTATGTGTGCAAAATAATCTTGCACTGTCCAGAGAAGCCTTTTTTTTTTATTGCAGTGGCTAGTAGTTAATGCCAATAAACAATTTTATTTCAAAGAATAAATAGATCTAAATATCACATGGCTCATGAGTGTTCAGTCAGGTTTGAACCCCGGATCCCAAGTATAGCCAGACTCTCCTAACAGTTTCTGTCCTTTTGAGAATGCATAACACCTTTGAAGGTCACTGGCATCACCCAAAAGGTATGCTTTAATCTGAACAATATTTTGATATATCTATCTATCACATCTTCTCTGTCTGTCATCTGTTAATGGACTTTGGGTCATTTTCTACATGCTCGCTCTTCAGAATAACACTAGAATGAGTGTAGTGAGACACTTACTCTTCAAGATCCTGATTTGGATGTTTCTGGAAGTATACGCAGAAGGGGAATGGCTGGATCACAGGGTAGTTTTATTTTAAACTTCTTGGGAACCTTCACATTGTTTTTGCAGCAGCTGCATCATTAATATTCTGAGCAGGGTCCATGTTCCAGCTTCTCATCCTCTCCAACACTTGTTCTCCTTTGTTTTGATAATAGCCTTCCTAACAACTGGGAGGATATAACCTAGATGCTATCTAATATGGTCCAGCACATAGGAGCAGAGAGCAGGCACGTGCTTGTCAGGGACTAGAGCAGGAGAAACGAGCACTTACTGTTCACCCGGCTGAAGCTTCAGCTGTGTAAAGTGGATGAGAGTTTCCAGCCGCTCCAGCAATACTCACCATAGTTACAGTTACTGCCACCGAGAGGGCAGGGTTCAGAAGCCCATGCACACAAAGGGATATGTGGAGAGCTTTTAAAATGTGTGCACGTGAGTGTGTGTGCGTGTGCAGTGTGTGTGCGTTCCTGTGTGTATGCATGTGTGGAAGCCAGCAGTTGATGTTTGGTGCTCTCTCCCATCACTCTCCAGTGAATTTTTTGAGACAAGATCTCTTGACAGGGGCTCACTGGCTGGCTGGTCATTGGGTTTTAGAGTCCCTTATGTCTCTGCACCCCCAATGTTGGGATTATAGGTGTGTGGCACCATATACAGAAATGTACTTGTATATTAAGGATCCGAACATAGGTGCTCATGCTTATGAGACAAGTACTTTTCTGACTGAGCCATTTTCTCAGCACCACAAGGAAACTTTTAGAGATGAGAGGCATGTCAGTACCTTGTTGTGGCAATCACATCCTAAGTGGATACCTCCACGCAAACTCTTAACTTGTACATTTTAAATATCACACATTGGTTTTGGCATGCCAATAGCCCCTCAGTGAAACTGCCTCTAAAAGCTGCCTTTATACAATAGTCTTTTTATTCAACCCTCTGTCTGGAGAAAGGGGCAACAACGTTTCAAGAGGAAACGTGAGCTGCCTGTGCTGCGCAGAATTAGGCAGACATGGGAGTAGAAACAATGTCTCAGAGTATCATCTACAACCAACTTCCAAAGCAATGCACCTTCTGCTGGCCACTTCTGTCTTGGAGAATGTTCCTACAGAGCACACTAACTCCCCTTCTTTCTGTGACTCACCCCCTCTATGCCCTTCTAGGGAAGGCCTCAGCTTTATAGACTCCTCTTTGTCAGTCTGACTCACTTTATAAAACTTTACCCAGTGCATCAAATCTCCTCATTTACTGGGGCTCAGCACAGAAGTGGCCTGTTCTCCAAGCCACCATTCAACAGGTCATTGCCATCTTTGTTCACGTACAACAAACTACTGAAGGCAGTGTAGGCTCTATCACAAACGGATTCAACTGTGCGTTAGATGGACCTAATTGTAAGTTTATGTTTTTCCCATATGACAGTCTAAATAAAGTCCACTTCATGAGAGGGGGTTCTCATTTCTATTGTCATTCAGGAGAAATCTAAGATGATATGAGCTCTCTTGCCTTCCACATGGTATTTCAAAGTCATAACTCAACAGTACAGCTCAGTTGGATGGAGAGGAAGACAGTGGGGAAATATGCATAAAGACAATATGTATTGGTCTGGAAATGATGCATATCACTCCAACTGGCTTACATTTCTCAGACCCAAGTCTCATGGCAACACTGTCTATGTGTAAGAGAGACTTGAGATAGACTGTATTCCAAAAGAAGAGGAAGTCAGATTGATGGACTCATCTCAGTGTTTGCCATAGGGAAGTGTATTCCTTCTCTTCGGCAGCAAGCCTTCCTTGCCTAGCCTCCGAAGTCCTCTCTGAAGACAGCCCCCACCTCTACCTGATGGTCTCCAGTAAGCAGTCAGAATCCAGATCCTCAGTTCCTGGAAGTGCCAGCTATCCTTGATGATTTTTTTTTTTGGAACAATATCCAGAAACCAAAATCAAGATTCTGGTTTGAGGATGGAGAGACATCTCAAGACTTCAAGGCTCAGTCATACACCCCAGCTGTAATTACTGAGGAAGGTCATTGAGCAATTCAGTTTCTGGCCTATCATGATCTGTGTAAGGCTTGGGAATTATGGGCTCTACAGTTATGGACTTGAACTGTTGGGGGTGATTATCAGGCCAGGTTTAGGGATTAACACCCGTTTCTTGGGAGCAGTAAGAACCCAGAAAGGTGGTCATTGCTGTACCTGTTAGGAGATGTTAAGGATCTGTAAGGCCATGTTCAGGCCAGAGCTGGTCAGGTAATGATAATTACTGATGGTAATTTACTTTTAGCAACAATATGGTAGGTATCAGACACTGGTGGAAATAGAACTGAGGGGATGGAGAGATGGCTCAGTGGTTAAGAGCACTGACTGCTCTTCCAGAGGTCCTGGATTTTATTCCCAGTGCCCTCATGAAAGTTCACAACCATCTGTAACTCCATTTCTAGGGGACCTGATACCCTTACACATACATGCAGGCAAAACACCAGTGCTCATAAAATAAAAAGTAAATGCGTTATTTAAAAAAAGAAAATAGAAATGAAACTTCTTGGTCTCTGTCCTCTGTATTACTTATCTCTAATGCCTAGCCCTTGTCAGTGTGATGTAGTGGGAAAATTTTATTCCTTCCTGTATTTAAAAATGAAGTTTGTCTGAGGCCAGGGAGATGGCTCAATTAGTTAGACTGACCTGAGTTCAATGCCTAGAACTCTATAAAAAAATCTGGGTGTGGTGGTACAAGCTTGTAATCCCAGTGCTGCGGAACAGGG
>JADRCD010146969.1:21283-39571 GCA_019843815.1 Montemys delectorum | reverse complement strand
GTATGCTCTCTCCAGTTTCTTTTTGGAGGCACTTAAAGCTATGAGTTTTCCTCTTAGGACTGCTTTCATTGTGTCCCATGGGTATGTTGTGACTTCATTTTCATTAAACTCTAGAAAGTCTTTAATTTCTTTCTTTATTTCTTCCTTGACCAAGTTATCATTGAGTAGAGTGTTGTTAAGCTTCCACGTGTATGTGGGCATTCTACTGTTTATGTTGTTATTGAGGAGCAGCCTTAGACCATGGTGATCTGATAGGATACAAGGGATTATTTCAATCTTCTTGTATCTGTGGAGGCCTGATTTGTGACCAATTATATGGTCAATTTTGGAGAAGGTACCATGAGGTGCTGAGAAGCAGGTATATCCTTTTGTTTTAGGATAAAAAGTTCTATAGATATCTGTTAAATCCATCTGTTTCATAACTTCTGTTAGTCTCACTGTGTCCTTGTTTAGTTTCTGTTTCCATGATCTGTCCATTGCAGAGAGTGGGTGTTGAAATCTCCCACTACTATTGTGTGCGTTGTAATGTGTGCTTTGAGCTTTAGTAAAGTTTCTTTTATGAATGTAGATGCCCTTGCATTTGGAGCATAGAGGTTCAGAATTGAGAGTTCATCTTGGTAGAGCATACCTTTGATGAATATAAAGTGTCCCTCTTTATCTTTTTTGATCACTTTAGGGTGAAAGTTGATTTTATTCGATATTAGAATGGCTACTCCAGCTTTTTTATTGGGACCATTGGCTTGGAGAATTATTTTCCAGCCTTTTATTCTGAGGTAGTGTCTGTCTTTATCACTGAGGTGGGTTTCCTGTATGCAGCAAAATGTTGGGTCCTGTTTACGTACCCAATCTGATAGTCTATGTCTTTTTATTGGTGAGTTGAGTCCATTGATGTTAATAGATATTAAGGAAAAGTAATTGTTGCTTCCTGTTAGTTTTGTAGTTAGAGCTGGCATTCTGTTCATTCTCTATCTTCTTTTAGTTTTGTTGGAAGATTACATTTTTGCTTTTTCAGGGATGTAGTTCCCCTCTTTGTGTTGGAGTTTTCCATTTAATACCCTTTGAAGGGCTGGATTTGTGGAAACGTATTGTGTGAATTTGGTTTTGTCATGGAATACTTTGGTTTCTCCATCTATGGTGATTGAGAGTTTTGCTGGGTATAGTAGTCTAGACTGGCATTTGTGTTCTCTTAGGGTCTGTATGACATCTGCCCAGGATCTTCTAGCTTTCATAGTCTCTGGTGAGAAGTCTGGTGTAATTCTTATAGGCCTGTCTTTATATGTTACTTGACCTTTTTCCCTTACTGCTTTTAGTATTCTTTCTTTGTTTTCTGCATTTGGTGTTTTGACTATTATGTGGCGGGAGGAATTTCTTTTCTGGTCCAGTCTATTTGGAGTTCTATAGGCTTCTTGT
This sequence comes from Montemys delectorum, assembly GCA_019843815.1. Taxonomy (NCBI): domain Eukaryota; kingdom Metazoa; phylum Chordata; class Mammalia; order Rodentia; family Muridae; genus Montemys; species Montemys delectorum. The sequence continues at coordinate 38,161 of JADRCD010146969.1, read as the reverse complement.
ATGTTCATGGGCATCTCTTTCTTTAGGTTAGGGAAGTTTTCTTCTATAATTTTGTTGAAGATATTTACTGGCCCTTTAAGTTGGAGGTCTTCACTTCCTTCTCTACCTATTATCCTTAGGTTTGGTCTTCTCATTGTGTCCTGGATTTCCTGGATGTTTTGGGTTATGGTCTTTTAGCATTTTGCATTTTCTTTGACTGTTCTGTCAATGTTGTCCATGTTATCTTCTGCCCCAGATTCTCTCTTCTATCTCTTGTATTCTGTTGGTGATGCTTGCATCTATGTTTCCTGACTTTTTTCCTAAGATTTCTAACTCCACGGTTGTCTCTTTTTGTGATTTCTTTATTGTTTCTACTTCCATTTTTAGGTCCTGAATGGTTTCACTCAGTTCCTTCACCTGTTTGTTTGTGTTTTCCTGCAATTCCTTAAGGGATTTTTGGGTTTGCTCTTTAAAGGCTTCTATTTGTTTACTTGTGATCTCCTGTAATTCTTTATGGGATTTTTTTGTTTCCTCTTTAAGGGCTTGTACCTCTTTATCTGTTTTCTCCTGTATTTCTTTAAGGGAGTTATTCATGTCCTTCTTAAGTTCCTCTATCAGCATTGTGAGATGTGTCTTTAGATCCAAATCTTGCTTTTCTGGTGTTTTGGGATATCCAGGGCTTGCTGAGGTGGGAGTACTAGGTTCTGGTGAAGCCAAGCAGTCTTGGTTTCTGTTGGTAGGATTCTTGCGTTTGCCTTTCGCCATCTCTTGATCTCTGGTGTTAGAAGTTCTTGGTGTCTCTGACTAGATCTTGACCTGTCCTTGCCGCCCTGCAACTCCCATTCGACTCCTGAGTCCTGAGCCTCCCAGCTGGTTCCACCTTAGAAAGGCACCAGAGAGAAAATGGTGGATCTCACATGAGTCCTTGGGCTGAAGCCCGCCCTGGACGCAGGCCCTCTGCTGGAAGAGAGGGGGCAGAGATGGTTGCTGATCCAGCTCTGTCACTCAGAAGCTGAGAGGATCCTATCCCTGCAGTCCTGTGACTCCCCTGCAATTCCTGAGGCCTATGCCTCCCGGCTGGTCCCGCCTTAAAAAGGCACCAGAGAGAAAATGCTCATGTTCTTTCTAACGTGGTCTACACGGGAACTTTGGGTGTCTCTTCCTGCTTGGCTAGATAGAAATGGCCTAAGTAAAGGCTCATATAATATTTTAGTTTATTTCATTTGTTTTACATTGTTTTAATTTTCAAAATAGGTGTGATGATGAGTTTTATGGTTATATTATTCCTCTGGGAGAGAGGTCAAAATGAAGGGTTTTCTGGTTACTGGCTCAAGGATATGCTGATTTGGGGATAAGGTTTTGTTTTTGTGTTTTTGGAAAAGGTGATTAAGGTACTGATACCTTCCAGAGTTATATGGATCAGATATGATAAAGGGAGATCTCCAGAGGACTAGAGTCCACAGAATCAAACAAAAAAATATATCTTGATGAAACTAAAATTTTATTTTGAGATTTATATATTACAGAATATACAGCCTTGGTGAATTTCCTCATCAAACATGCTGAACTGGCCTGCTTGAACTCTTGATATCCTGGACTTCAGCCAGATCCAGTGAAGACACAGACATCAGAAACTAATAAATCCTGTTTTCCCTACCCTTTCCCCACCTTTGTAATATCTCAATGCCCATGTTCAGCTTGAAGAAGTTATGAAGAGTCATTGACCCAGTTCCCTGGGCTTTGGGGTTGGAGAGGGTTATTAATAGGTTGTCTTTCTAGGGAATATAGAAATGGTCATAGTTGAAACAGGGAGGAAATAGCTAGAATTGATTTTATAACCATAATCTCATTTGATAGAAAACTTTATAATTGTTACTAAGTTAAAGTCGTAAGTTCTTATTTTGGTACAGAATTTATTTTGATACAAAATCAAGGTTATCATTCATATAAATTTCTTCTACTGATACTAAATAATTAAAAGTACAGGGCTTAGATCCAGTCCTTCTATAACTGCTATTATAAACTGTTTTTTAAATGATTAGGCATTATGAGTTAAGGGCCAGATAGCATAAGCTTGGTCATGAGTTCATTAAAAGGGTGTTTCTGAGATATTTCATTTAGAAATGACCTAGAGTAGTCAAGGCTTAACAGTTCAGAGATGCTTTGAGTGGATAGATAGTCTTCAAAGGTGTCAGAAGTCCACAGAATACGACATGGAAAGAAATGGACATTTCTTTATTAGGTTCATTTGACTAGAGACCTGTCTGCTTCTGACAGCACCCCTTTCTTAGATTCAAAGAAGAAATTGAGCATTATTGGAGTTGTTCCAGTTGCAGCGAGATAGCCACTAGGTAGAAATTGCCTCATTCCATCTACAGACAAAATATTGTCCAGAAAAGGACACACTATGAGGAATAGTTGACTGATAATCTCTGCCAAGACAGGGTGATCAGCCCTTTAAAATTCTGCATTATAAAGGTCTGTCAGATGACCCTGGCCAGAAGGCTGAAGACCGATGCTCCAAAGTTTTAAAGTAAAGGACTATCCAGGTGATCAGCAGTCTCTTTAAATTGGCTAGTTTTAGAAGCTATATTTTGTACTTCTCATATTTTTCAGGTAATATTAGTCATTCTTGGATTTCTGATGGGATTGAAGACTAATAGCCAGCCCAACCTGTTTAACATTGAGAAAGATGATATAGATTTGAGAGGATGGTTTTCAGATGGCGTACAATCTGAAACCAAGGATGAGTCATGTGTAGAATTGTCTTTTAAGTCAGGGTAGATGACAGAGGTCCTGTTTAATTGACAAAAATGATAGACTGGGTGTTAGGTCTGTCTTGAATTTTATAAATTACAAAAGGGTAGCAGTAGTGCTCAGTTTATATCTGAAACAAAAGACTCTTTTAACTGGACAAAAAGGGGGAAATGTTGTGGATAGCCCCAGTCTTGTATTTTGATGTTAATTCTCCTCTCCTGGAAAGTACTGCAGATGAGGCGTGAATTACATATACAAGTGCCTTGTGAACCTTCTTCCCACTTTAACTTTTCAAATAAAGGCTAAGGCCAATGATTGGGCAGCAGGAAGGAAGGTGGAGCTGAAAAGTTTGGGGGAGAAGGGAAAAGAGGAGATGAGACGGAGGAGGAGACAGGAGAAGAGGGCCAAGGAAGAAGACGGAGGAGGATGAGGTGGGAGGAAGATGGAGCTGGAAGGAAGATGGAGCAGAAGCACGTGGCTTGGAGAAATCGAAAGTCATATGAGATCTAAAAGATGGAAATAGAGTAATATAGTGGTAGATCTGCCCAATCTAGGCGAGTAGCTTGTATATCAATTAACTGAGTTGTGAAGTCATTGATTGGGTAAATTGGGTTAAAATTTTACCACAACAATTTTGAGCAAACACAAATTCTCTAAAATCTGACAAACATTTGCCATGTGATGCAGTTTTAAATCAAGATTTTTTTTAAGATTTATTTTTATTTGTTATTTTATGTGTATGGGTACACTGTAGCTGTACAGATGGCCATAAGCTATCATGTGTGTGGCTGCTATTGATCTCAGGATCTCGCTGCCAGCTCGCTCCAGCCCTGCTCCCTCCAGCCCCTCACTCCTGCTTAATTTACTGCAGCTGTCTTCAGATGTACCAGAAGAGGGTGTCCAATCTTATTACGGGTGGTTGTGAGCCACCATATGGTTGCTGGGATCCGAACTCAGGACCTATGGAAGAGCAGTCAGTGCTCTTACCCACTGAGCCATCTCACCAGCCCATCAAGATTTTTGTTTAATGCATATATGGGCACATAAACTGGTTAGTTTGCTTTGGAAGATGGGGTTTTATGTGATGGCACTCCTCTGAAATGTCATGCTACATTTCTCAGCCGTCTTTGTAGGCCAGCAATTCAATTAGAAATATATTTTTTTCATATTAGATTTGAAAGCCTTTGGAGTTGGTTTCAGCTAGCTCTCCAAAACAAATGAGGCACTTTAGGAAAGGACAGACTGTGGGGCAGAACACTGAGGGTCTAAAAGAGCATAGAAAGTTTAGCTTGCCTTCCAGCAAGCTGCCCATCTCCAGCTCTGGGTGGACAAAGGCCACAGTGTGGTGACTGGGGGAGGGCAGTGGCTGCACTCTCCACTCCTCTGATTCTCCCTTGTGTTTTATACTATGTTGGCTTGGGGATACCCTTTTCTCTTGGGACATCATGGTCCCAGCAAGGCTGCTTTAATTCTGTGATTGACAGATTGTGTGTGTGTGTACGTGTGTGTGTGTGTGTGTGTGTGTGTCTTAGTCAGGGTTCTCTAGAGTCACAGAATTTATGGTAGTCTCTATGTAGTAAAGGGATTTATTGGTGACTTATAGTTTGTAGTCTAACTCCCAACAATCAACTCCCAACAACAGTCACGGCAGCAGCTGTGAATGGAAGTCCAAGGATCCAGCAATTGCTCAGTCCCACAAGGCAAGTAGGCGAAGCAGAGAGAGCCTTCCTTCTTCCAATGTCCTTATATAGGTCTCCAGCAAAAAGTGTGGCCCAGGTTAAAGGTGTGTGCCACCACACCTTTAACCCCAGATGACCTTGCTTGAACTCGTAGATCTTCCAGTCTTAATCTTCTAGGATTCAAAGCCACTATGCCACCACACCTTTAATCCCAGATGATCTTGAACTCATAGAGCTTTCTATGATAATCCTATGGGATTCATAGCCACTATTCTTCAAGGTCTCCATGTCAAGATTCAGGTCAGAAACTTGTATCTCTCAGCCTCCAGATTAGGGCCACAGGTGAGCCTTCTAATTCTGGATTGTAGTTCATTTCAGACATAGTCAAGTTGACAACCAGGACTAGCCACTACGGTGTGTGTGTGTGTGTGTGTGTGTGTGTGTGTGTGTGTTCTCTCATAGATCCGGACCCTGTCTATTTTCAGATTTAAAAACTGATGGTTTTTGTTTCCCTTTGTATTATAGGTAGTCTAAAAATGAGGTTATAAGAAATGGGGTTATGTAACTGGGAGATGTACGGATCAGCTACAGACCAACCAATCAGAATGAGCAGATGTACAGATTTGGCCACTGTAAATGAAACTGCATTGGGTATCTTAATTAAGTTGTCTTTCATTGCATTAGATATCTCAGCATTATTCATCATTGTGTTGTCTCTGATACCCACAGTTGACATCTCTCAAGTTGTTCCCCTTGGCCCTCACTGGTGTCATAGTTTGGAGGCTGAGAAAAGGTTCCTTTCCTCCAATGTCGGTGAAGAAAATCTTGACAGAGCCCACTCCTCACCAGCCCTTTCAGTAGTATCTCTATTTATCCCAAATATATTGTTTATTTTCCGAGTTTTCACATTACCCTCAGGTATATCATAGAGTATATCATGAGGATAACAGAAAAGAATCCCTAGAAGGCATAATGGCATTTCTGGAGTAGTTCCAGTAATTAGATCGATGCTCTGCTTTATCTGGAGTGATGGCCTCTTACACACTGCTGTGAAAGTCCTCTAAATACCATAATAAGAAAAGTTACTTTTATATTTAATGTGATGCTATCCTGAACAGATTTAGTACAAGCTTAAAATTTTAGTCAATTTCTTTGTGGTGGTTTGAGGAGGAATGGTGTTTGAATGCTTGGCTCATGGAAAGTGGCACTATTAGGAGGCGTTGCCTTGTTGGAGTAGGAGTGGCCTTGCTGGAGGAAGTGTGTCACTATGGGGGGCAGGCTTTGAGGCGTTAGAAACTCAAGCTGGTTCTCTTCCTGCTACCTATAGATCCTGATACAGAACTCTGAGCTCCTCCAGCACCATATTTGCCTGGATGTTGCCATGTTCCCACCTTGATGATAATGGGCTGAACCTCTGAACTGTAAGCCAGCCCCAATGAAATGCTTTCTTTTATATGAGTTGCTGTGCTCACAGTGCCTCTTCACAGCACTAGAACACTGACTAAGCCACTTTTAAAGATAACATTACATTTATGTAGTGTGTATGTGCTCACATGTGTGTGTGAATCCAGGTATAGAGGCACATGCCAAAGCGCGTGTGTGCAGGTGAGAGGGCAGTTTTCAGGAGTTGATTCTCATCTTCTACCATGCATGTTCCTGGATTTGAACTCGGGTCCTCAGGCTTAGTGGCAAGGAAGGCCACTCTCAATGGCTATAGTTGGTCTCTGGACATCAATAGTTGTAGAATTGTGTTTTTATTTTTCAAATGAAAGATTACTTTCTTAAAATGAAAAGATAAACACAAGAAACAGAATCAAAATGATTGGACAGTATTCAGACGATTGTTGTGCCCTTTCTATTACTAGCACTGCTGACCAGTACTCCTTTCTATTCTTCAACACTATGTGCTACTTGTCCCGCCTTACTATATGATTCTCAATCCTCCCAGACAAAAGAAGTAAAGCTTCAGATGACCCAGGCAGTTACCAGTTGACAGTGCAGTGCTGCCCTGGGAAACATCCTCCACTGGGACACGTAGACCCTTGTTCTAGTCTCTGGCAAACATACTAAACTGACTCTGGTTTCATTTTAAAAATAACAACAGTTCGTATTGTCTGTAATCCCAAATCTATAAAGTACCTGGTTCATAAAGGCCTGTTGACAACCTTAAACATAAAAGGTCAATTAAATATGTGTTGATACAACATTTAGAAGTGGTTAAACAATTAACCTAAGTCTAAGGCAGGAGGGACCACCATGAGTTCAAAGCCAGCCTAGATTGCACAGTAAGTTCAAATCTAAACTGAGTTACATGGGGCTCTGTCAAAGAGAGACAGAAGAAAGAAAGGAAGGAGAGGAGGAAAAAAGGGATGGGGAGAGGGAGGGAAAGAGAAGAAGAGAGAAGTCATATGTAGAGAAAAAGTATACATCTGATAAATTAATATCTAAGGTAAATAAGGATCTCAAATAGTTCAAGAGCAAGCAAACAAACAACCCAATTTAAAAGACAAAGGCCTTGATTCAACAACTCTTAAAGGACACCACTCAGACAGCTCACAGATATCTCAACGATGCCCCACCTTACTAGTAAGCAAAGTAATAAAGGCCGAAGCCACAGTGAATTCCCACCGCACACGTATTACCATGGGTGTGAACTGCCACCTCACACCTATTACCACAGATGTGAAGTCTCATCTCACACCTGTTACCATAAGTGTGAACTGCCACTTCACACCTATTACCACGGATGTGAACTCTCTCATCTCATACCTGTTACCATAAGTATGAACTCTCACCTTGTATCTGTTACTGTGGGTATGAACTCTCACCTCACATCTGTTACTGTGGGTATGAACTCTCACCTCACACCTATTACCGTGGATGTCAACTCTCTCATCTCACACCTGTTACTGTGGCTATGAACTCTCACTTCATACCTGTTGCAGTGGGTGTAAACTCTCTCATCTCACACCTGTACAGTGGGTGTGAACTCTCTCATCTCATGCCTGTTAGCATGAGTATGAAGTCTTACATCATTTCTGTTACTATGGGTGTGAACTCTTACCTCATATCACGAATGTGAACTCTCTCATCTTACATCTGTTACCATGAGTATGAACTCCCATCTCACATCTGTTACTGTGAGTATGAACTCTCACTTCATATCTGGTACTATACATATGAACTCCCACCTCACATCTGTTATTGTGGGTATGAACTCCCACCTCACATCTGTTATTGTGGGTATGAACTCCCACCTCACATCTGTTACTGTGGGTATGAACTCCCACCTCACATCTGTTACTGTGGGTAGGAACTCCCACCTCACACCTCTTACTGTGGGTATGAACTCCCACCTCACATCTGTTACTGTGGGTATGAACTCCCACCTCACACCTCTTACTGTGGGTATGTACAATGAAATGGAAGTTAATTGTGAGGGAATGAACTAAGAAAACCCTCAGTAGTTTGGAATGTAACTGAAGCCAAGATGAGAGTTTTAAAATGCCTCAAGAAAATTCTAAATGGGACACTTTGTGGCCCAGCAACCTCCATTCTGATTAAGCATCCAAAGGAACTGAAGTCAGAACGCTGAGTACGTGTCAGGGTTTCCCTCAGAAGCAGTTCACCCTAAGCATGACAGATAGTGGACTTTATGTCACATGGAATACTGTTCAGCCTTCGGCTCAGAGAAAAAGAGTGACAACATGGGTGAATTTGGGGAACACCGTGCTGAGAGCATAGGAGAGGAAAGAAGGTAATTATCTCATGGCCTCACATAGGAAATCTAAACTCAGAAATCCAATGGAAAGTTAATCTGAAGCCTGGAAGGAGGCTTCCAGTTAATCTGAAGGAGGGCAATCGCTGTACAGAAGGAGGAGCTGCTAACAGTGGGATGGAGTTCTAGCGATCCACATAGCATGGTACCCATCGTCAACACATTGTTTGATCAAAATGTAAAAACAATAGGTTTTAACACTCTCACCAAGAACAACCAAGTATGTGAGGTGGTGGTACATCAATTAACTAGAGTTCACACACACACATACATACACATACATACATACCATACCATACACACACATACATGTACACACATACATACCACACACACATACATACACACACATACCATACATACACACACACACATATACACGCATACGTACCATATACACACACACACATACTCATATATACATACCCTACCATACACACACATACACACACATATATACACATACATACACATACACATACATGCATACACACACATACATACATACATACACATACATACACACACACACACACACACACACACACACATACACACACACACACTAAACAATACACTGAACTCTACAAATATAGATATTAATCCTGGTCAATCTATAAAAACTAAGGTCTTTCTTCCACTGTACCCAGCCTGCTTTTGTAGAGCATCTACATTCTTTCTTAAATTAACACATGGACTGGAACCCTTGCTGAGATTAAATTGTCTTGTATGTTCTTTGAAAAGCACAAAGAAATAGCGTCAGAACATTCCTTTCAAATAAACAATAGATGATCTCGAATTGCAGAGATCTAACAACATGAGAAGTCAGAAATGTTTTAAACACAGGAATGAATTTCTTATCTCTAGCACATTTCATTTAATAGAGACAAACAACACAGAGCAAGCAGGCAGCAAACCAGGACAACAGAGGCTGCCACAACTCATTGGTGCAGCCGGTATAAAAGATGCGCATGGCTTTTGTCTTTGCAGCTGAGACTATAAAGTGTATCCTTAGTCAACTGAGCTGTGATTAACATTTCGGTGCTAAGGTCTCCCTGAGTCACTCCGGATTTATAGGATTGCCCTTACCAGCATTTCGTCTGAAGCTGCGTTTTGTGGAAGAGGAGATGTTCAAGCACTTCATTCAGCTGAGGGTGATTGTTCTGAACGCAGGACCAAGCGGCCACACTGTGCCAGAGTAGGTGGTTGACTTCATAGCCCCTCTTACTCAGCTGCAAATGCTTCTGAAATTACAATATGGAGGAGGTTGATCAGCCAGAGAGTTCTTTGACTTGCAAGACTTGAGAATACATTTTAAATATACAAATCAAAATGAATATTCACTTGTATTTTACGTTTTACTGCGTAGAGTCATTTAAAAGTGTTTTTAGGTGTGGATAGTTGACATAAGCCTAATAGTTATACAAAAGTTTTACACAAGTCCCTGTGGTCAATGAATCAGTCTACTCAGGTAAGACAAAAATGCTAGGACCTCTGAAGTACCACTGCTGAATGCACTGTTCTTGGACTCTGGATCTCCCTTCTTCACAACACCTGATCAAGAGGCAACAGGAAAAGTTTTAACAAACTGGACTCTGAAACGTGGATTTCTCTGCACCAACAACCAAATACACGCCTCGCAGAGTATGGCCAATGCCTGGTAAGCCCTTGGGTTTTTTTTAACTACAAATTCAGATACTAAGAAGTCTTTCTTTCCTTTGTTTTCTTCAAGTATTCCCTGACAGCTTCATTAAATAATTGATCTGCTGCAGTGATTGACATTCCATGACATCATAGCACTCTCATCCCCACCCCACCCCGCCCCTAGCTCTGCCCCTGCCCCTTGTCCCCCACCCCTACCCTCATCCCGCCCCACCCTCACCACTGCCCCAAAGGTACACTGGCAGTTCACATTCCATACTGGTAAGAACATTTTACATCTGAAGGGCTTCATTGTCCTCGGTTATTATATAAAACATCACAGCTAAAATCTAATAATAGTCTTCATGTTGAGTCCTCTTAAAAAGCTGGAGGTTCATGTAAAACTTCAAATTAAAACGTCTCAAATCTCTAGTAAGCTATTTAGTTATGTTCTTTGGCTGTGTACTGATTTTTTTTTTTCATGTCAGGGATAGTTAGATGCTGGAGAGAATTGCTAGAGTCAAGGTCTGCGGGAGCTTGCTGGCCCTGGGAGCAGTAATTCAGAAAAGAAACTATAAAGAAAGCCACGTTCAGGGTGTTACAGTATAACACAGGGAAGCTGTCTTCTGAGATAATGTGAGGCATTGCACTGAGACATGCTGACTTTGGGAAATGCTCAGATAACTCAATTTTCTGCTTTGTGGTGGAGCCCCGTCAAAAAGTAAAAGCCATATAAATGAAATTGTCTCAGTAGCCCTCACCTCAGCATCTCAGTCTGTGTGTCTGGTGGTCTTCAAGTTTCAAACTTAAGTTTACAAAAACAGGGATACAGATCTGTTTTAAATTTTTGAGCCGGCCTGACCAACTAATTTAAAACAATACTTTTCTAGGTCATAGACACTATATGGCTACAAAGACTACTAAGTTAAGTAAATAAATATCCGTGCTAACACATTAGGAGGTGAGCTGCGTGACCAAGATTGATAGTCCTGGTACCCAGTAAAAGAGAAGCTGAAACAGGAGGATGTCAAACTTGATTTTGACATTCAGGAAATTTAGAAAGATACTGTCTCAAAATAGCAAGCCATAATGAAATTGTCTAGGTGAGGGTTATGAACAAGATCTATGTTTTATTTCAATTTTATATGATGTCATTTTTATACATTGTGGAGAATGAGAAAAGGTGCCTCTGCTGTTGACAGCTGATTTGACACCTCTAATTACAGTCTGGTTTGAAACCGTCAGGTCATTTTGATTTGCCGGGCACAAGCACAAACTACATACTCCGGACACTACATTAAGACTATGGGGGTTTTTCTTCTTTTTTTTATTTTATTTATTCACATTTCAAATGTTGTCCCCCTCCCCTGCTTCCCCTTCCACAATCCCCCATCCCATCCCCTCTATGAGGGTGTTTTGCCTCTATGAGAGTGCTCCGCTACCCACCCACCCCTATTCCCACCTCCCCACTCTAGCATCCCATACACTGAAGTATCAAGCCTCCACAGAACCAAGGGCCTCCGCTCCCATTGATGCCAGATAAGGCCATCCTCTGCTACATCTGTAGCTAGATCCATGGATCCCTCCTTGTGTACTCTTTGATTGGTGGTAGACTATGATTATTTTTTTTTATAATTTTTTAGAGTTATTTATTATTATATATAAGTACACTGTAACTATCTTCAGATGCACCAGAAGAGGGTGTCAGATCTCATTATGGTTGTGAGCCACCATGTGGTTGCTGGGATTTGAACTCAGGACCTTTGGAAGAGCAGTCAGTGCTCTTACCCGCTGAGCCACCTCACTAGCCCTAGACTATGATTTTTGTGTATGTGTGTGGTTTTTTCGATACAGGGTTTCTCTGTGTAGCCCTGGCTGTCCTGGAACTCACTCTGGAGACCAGGCTGGCCTCGAACTCAGAAATCCTCTGCCTCCCAAGTGCTAGGATTAAAGGCGTGTGCCACTAGCGCCTGGTAGTCCGATTTTTAAAAGCTATTTACTAATACTTTTTCTTAAGCACAAAAAGGAAGCCTCTGTGTTACCCACAAAATATCCAGTCCTAGAATCCCCCCTAGTTCTCATACAATAGGAGAATCTAAAGAGAATGCCTGTTTTCTCAAGCTCCCCTTGGTCTCTCCAGGTCCAAATGCTGAAAAAATAAGATTAAAAAGCCCATAAGTCTCCCCCTGAAGCACTCACTGTTCCTCCTGGGAATGTGGGCTCCCTCTTTTCCTCTCTCCCTCCACTGAAGAATAAACCCCATTGTCTCTGACAAACATGCCCTCCTCCCCCTGACCTTTGGCTTAATGGCCTTGGCATTATCAAAAGGGAAAGATTAATGTAATAATGATAATCATGTGGTTCAATCCAGTTGTCACAGACCAGGAAAGAGCAGCCCTGACAGTTGTTGTGTGCCGCGGAATCTCTTGTCTTTATGCTGAATCGGCCTACTGTGCTTGGGGGACTAATACAGTCAACAAGAGCCCAGAGATTAAAGAACATTTTAAAGCATTGCGTTTCTCTGGCAGAGTGATTATATACATATTTGATGTAATAAAATTTTAATATCTACTTTACTTTTTCTATAATTCCTTATTGTTTTACTTTGCAGACTGTCAAGCTGTAGGAGCTCTGGGATGCAAAAGGGGTGGTGCTGGGAGACTGTTCTCTTCAGCCAGGGAAGTGTCTGCTGCACGGGAATGAGGACCCGAACTTGGACCCTCAGCGCTAACAATAAAGGGAGGCATAATGATGCTGGTCAGTAACCACGGTATGCGAGTTGGGGGACAGAGGCAAGAAGATAGACCAGGTGTTGATCTCTGGCTTCCATGCGCACATAGATGCACGCTTGGGTGCACATGATCATGTGCATAAAAAAAGACCATAAAAACGAAAGAAAAAAATTGAGAATGATTTTTACAGGATGATAAGTTGATAAGCACAGAATTCAGTGACTTTAGAGAGTATTTTTCCACCCTTTTCTGCTTGCCTCTTCTTTTTCCTTTTTTCTTTTCCTCTATTTCTTTTTCTTTTACCATTTCCTGTGATTCCTCCATTTTCTTCCTATGCCACCCAGCTTTGGACTATCATCCCGCAGCTTGCACAGTGCCTTCTGAGAGATGCCCACCTGCCAAGGTGCTGTTGGGAGTTCAGATAACCCACTACCTTGGCATTTATGAGACTGTAAGTACACTCCCTCCAAGTAGCTGCTCAGACGCACACAATGGCAGTGAGCTAGCTTGGCGGTGTGGGCTCTGCTGTGGCTGCTCAGACGCAGCACTTTGAGTTTTGTCCTGTTTTCAGCGTTTTAGGGGTCAGTGACATTGCCATGAGAAGACCTCTTAATACAAACGTGTTGGCCAATTAGCAACACGAATCACAGGATAATGGTCCTAATTTTAAAAACCACACATCTGGTTAAAGATGCTGTTCTTAGTTAGCACCACTGACGCTCAGCAGAGTGTCCCAGACTTTGATCTCGTCCTTTCGCTTGCTGAGTATGTGTGGTGTGAAAGAATAAGACTGCTAATCGCGTCAGAATGTAAAATTGGTGTATCTGCTACTTTCCAGGGAACTTTTTATACGTTAGATAATAATATTTACTAACGGGGCTACTCCGTGTTAGCTGAGTTCCTTCAAATCCTCCGAAGAACTATGTTGTTACTATCATGTGACAACTGTGCTTAGAAAAGTCAGCTCTGCTGCTGACCAGAGGACAGAAATTTATTCCTGCAATTGGGCTCTGCCATTGCAAAGCTAATGAAAGTGTACCACTTATCAAAGTTGGCAGGAATTATGGCTCTGGATCTCTTAAGGGGGTATTAAAAGAAGAAACTGTGTCCAGGGGCAAGGGAAGGGAGTTTCCTACCTGTAGGTGAAGCCACAGATCTGTATCGTGCACCTTACAATATGTAAATTCCACAGGATTTTAAAACAATTCTAGCATTGGTTGTACAACAAATTCAGCAACTGCTTTTACTCCACTTTTATGAGCATTAAACGTAAGATATTTCACAATGGCCAATGCAAGCCCTTTTAGTAGAATCAGAGGATGAGGGATGATGGATAGATCGATAAATCCTGGACTGCAATAGAGCATCGATAAAGACGGGAGAGAAGAATTGCTGTAGCTTTTACATTCTATTATCTCCTCCTTTTTTCTTTCATTCCCCAAAGCAGGGAATGGAATGGGTGTTGAATGGGCAGATGCTTGGCTGAACTGCAGAGGCTGGCTTCGAAAAGCCACACTGGAGAAATTGGGTGGAAGCTAGGGAACTTTAGGGCTTGCAATCACACCATGAATCAGTGCTGATTAGCGGAGCGGCAATTTAGGAGCACTGTGGCTCCACTATCCTTTATAGTTGTTATATTATGAAGTAAGTGGAGAAGAAAAAGAAAGGCAATAAAACTGACAGCACCAAATGTGTTATAGTCCCCTCAGAGAATCCCACGGATGGAGCCGAAATAGAATTGAGGTCCTTTGTTCTACAAAACGGAAAAGGCACAGGAAGGCTGGGCGACTGCGCTCGTCACTCTCGGTGGACATGTCCCTTCCGTGAGCTGTGGGCTTTGCCCCTTCCAGCAGCCCGTGTCCATTGCTTCCAAGGGTGGACATAGATTTGTTCTTCAGAAGCACCGGCCAGGAAACACGGGGCCCCACCTGAGCCAGAGCCAGTGTGGCTAAGATTGCCATATTTGTGTATGCAAATTGCACGTTGCAGCACCATATTTGAAGATACGACACTCAGATCACTTTCTGTCAAGGTAACTGTATTTATTCTCCAATGAAATTCACTGTGAGCTCTCTAGGTTAGAGCGAACACCTAAGTATTAATGGTCATGTGTTTGTGGTACTTCATTCACAAACTATAGTTTTATTTATTCAGTTAAGGGGATAATGGTGGTGGTGACGATTATCGTGATCATCATGAAAATTGGCAGAGTTTTTTTATACAAATGAAAAATCAGAGGTATAGAAAAGCCAAACTGATCTCCTTAGATCTCACAGACAGTTGTCAAGCAGGTCGTTACTCTTCAGGATATTTTGCAGCTTCATTCTTACTTTAACTATATTTATCATCAAAACCTATTTTTAATTTTGAAACAAGTGCCTCTTTTTGCATGACACAATTTGCATTCATTACTAATCATAACCAAACTGTCCAAATTACTTAGCAAACATCACTGTTTTTGTAGATGGTTTATCACTAATGAGTCAAGAGACAAATACTTAAGCTTAAAAGTTGTACACATACATGATAAAATATATTTTCCTATCTGTGAAATTTGTAGTTAATGTTTGAAAGACACAAAAGGGAGTGTGGGAAGACTATGAAGTCACATATAAATAAAGCTATTTTATGAGGAGTTTCCACAAATCCTTAGATTTCAAAAATCATTAGAACTTACCTTAGATTAAAAGTATTTTCCTTGAGCAGGTACAAAGTGAATAAGTAAAGAAAAATTAATTTTTTTAAAAAAATTTTTTCCAGGCTGGCGAGAAGGCTCAGTGGGTGAAGTGCTTCCTGCACAAGAGTGAGACTGGGGTGTGAATCCACAGGACACACGTAAAAACTGGTTGCTCAGGCATCCCACCTGTAATGCCAACTGTCTGGAGTTGGAGATAGGGGATCCCAGAACAAGCTGCCTACCTAGACCATCCAGGTGTGATGGAGCATCTCCAGGTTCAAGAGAAGACTGCCTTCTAAAGAGGGGCAGAGTAGTGAGGGAAGGTTCCAATACACCACTGTCCTTGCAGTGTACACAAACACACATGCACGTACATTGCACATATGCATGTCCACACACCTGCAAATATGAATACATGCATGCATGCACACCATACACACAAGCAAAAAGAACAGATTTTTTCCTTTATTGAAAAATTAAAAAGAACAAATTTTCTGTTTCTAAGTTATAAAATTAATGGAAAAAATCCCATTTCATAGCACAGTTTTTCAGAAACTATTTGAGTAAAGGAAAGTAATGATCACCAGACTGAAGTTTGTCTTTTGAAAAACATGTTTGAACTATACAAAGAATCAACCAAACCAGGAGCTGCTTCTTTGAGAAAGTCAACAAAATAGATAAACCCTTAGCCAGACTAACTAGAGGACACAGAGATAGTTTATTAATTAACAAGATCAGAAATGAAAAAGGAGACATAACAACAGCCACTGAGGAAATCCAAATTATCATGAGATCCTACTACAAAAGCCTATACTCAACAAAACTGGAAAACCTGGATGAAATGGACAATTTTCTAGACAGATACCAGGTACCAAAGTTAAATCAAGTCCAGATCAACGATCTAAACAGTCCCATATCTGCTAATGAAATAGAAACAGTCATTAATAGTCTCCCAACCAAAAAAAGCCCAGGGACCAGATGGTTTTAGTGCAGAGTTTTATCAAACCTTCAAGGAAGACCTAATACCAATACTCCTCAAATTATTCAACAAAATAGAAACTGAAGGTACTCTACCCAATTCGTTCTATGAAGCTACAAATACTCTTATACTTAAACCACACAAAGACCTAACAAAGAAACAAAATTTCAGACCAATTTCTCTTATGAATATCGATGCAAAAATACTCAGCAAAATTCTTGCAAACCGAATCAAAGAACACATCAAAATGATCATTCACCACGATCAAGTAGACTTCATCCCAGGGATGCAGGGATGGTTCAATATACAGAAATCCATCAACGTAATTCACTACATAAACAAACTCAAAGAAAAAAAACCATATGATCATCTCACTAGATGCTGAGAAAGTATTTGACAAAATCCAACATCCCTTCATGATAAAAGTCTTGGAAAGATCAGGAATTCAAGGGCCATACTTGAACATAGTAAAAGCAATATACAGGAAACCAGTAGCCAACATCAAACTAAATGGAGAGAAACTTGAAGCAATCGGGGACTAGACAAGGCTGCCCACTCTCTCCCTACCTATTCAATATTGTACTTGAAGTTCTAGCCAGAGCAATTAGGCAACAAAAGGAGATCAAAGGGATACGAATTGGAAAGGAAGAAGTCAA